>JAYESA010000008.1:167021449-167161116 GCA_036927795.1 Iris macrosiphon | reverse complement strand
CTGTTGTTTGGATCTGATTAATAGTTCTTCGGGGAAATATCCATAGATGAGTCCAAATACTGAAATAGACATTACCATCACGCTCATAAGACGTCAAATAGCTAGGAACGCCTGTCCTTGGGTCCAATTTAGAGACAAGGGCAAAACGGCAGTTTCGGGTCAAAACGGGGTCCGCCGGTGGGCCCGCTTTGCACCGAAAAATGTGTCCGGGTCAACGGTCTCCAATTTCACCAAACTTAGTGTCAACAGGTCAGGAACGCTGATACGAACCCAACGGAACTTCCAGATTTGGATTCCGATGAGCCGAACACAAAATCGCCCGTCGAGCGGGGCCTATAGGGCCCACGACACGCGATTTCGTCAACGTTCTCAGAATCGAACCAAACTTGACCCACAGGACCAACGTATCGCTACGAGTCCTGGCACAAGTTTCGTCTCGATCTGACGAGTGTACACGAAGTTAGGGCGAAATGCCGAAAAGGCGGATACGGGGCGATGTCCGCGGATACGCGTTGATTCCGGTGTGCACGCACACCCGAATCAGCTTCCGCGAAATCTCACACGTCCGTATCGACGGTGCGCACGTATCTGTGAAGACCGCACGCGACCAAGTCGTCCCGTTTGACGGGGCGTACTCAGTTCCGGGGGTGAAACAGGGTCTGGTTTTTCCTGTTTTTGGATCGCTGTGTGCGATCACCACAGGACGCGATGTCCCGAACAGTTTGTCCGGACACCGAGAGGGTCATACAGGCTTCACAACGCAATTTACGTAATTAAAAACGGAGCTACGAGGCGAAAGTTACACGCACCTGAAGGGGACCCAAAAATCAGGGTCGAGACGTGTCCGTGTCGTGTCCGACACGGAATCCGAAATTAGGGCTAGGGTTAGGGTTTCTGATTGCAGGCGGCGGGCTGGCCGGAGGAGGGCGGCGCCGCTGCGGGGAAGGCCGGCCGGGGGATGGGCGGCGCCGGCGAGGGTGGTACGGCGTGGCGGCAGGCGCCGGAGGCGGCGGATTGGCGCTGGCTGCGGGGTCGTCGGCTCGAGCGTGGATCTCCGGCGCTGGGCTGAGGTCGGGGGCTGGAGGCGAGGGGTTGTCGACCCTGGCCTCGGCGGAGGACGGCGAGGCTGCTCGAGGCGGGCGGCGCTGGACTGTGGCGGCGAGGTGGCGCCGACGGGACGACGGCGAGGGCTCAGGCGAGTGGCGGAGGAGGGAGGAGGTCGACGGGGAAGGGTGCTGTGGTGGCGGCGAGCGGAGGAGAGGGGGATTTTAAAGGGCAGGCGAAGGAGGGGCAGCCGAGAGGGGCGGAGTGGCCGGCCGGAGCGGGCGACGCGCCGGGCGGGGCGGCGCAGGACGCGGGGAGAGGGGGAACTGAGGACCGGGTCGTGGGGTGCGGGTTCGGGTCGGGCGGCGGGCAGACCCGACCCGACCCGGTAGGGGAGCGGGTGGGCCGGCCCAAGGGGCCAGGGTCCAGTGGGCCGGAGCGGTTGGGCTGGGCCGGAAAGAAAAATGAAATTAATAATATTAATAATAATAATAATAAAAATAATAATAATAATTAATAATAATAACAATTAATTAATTAATTAAATAGTTTTAGGTGATTTAAAATAGGTTCGGGGCCCGATAAATTCCAGAAAAATTGCCCTAAGTCCAGTTTTCCATTTTACACCCAAAAATATTATTTTAATAATATTTTAATGTTATTTATTATCAATTAAAAATCATGTAATAATTTAAAACCCTGATTTTAATTTCAGAAAATTCCCAGAAAATTGTGAAAAATCCCAATTTTAATATTTTTTTGAAAAATCAGGGGCTTAGTCACCAGGACGCTGGAGATGAAAGCTGCCAGATATTCATACAGTTTTTTCGAATCCATCAGCACCGCTGCCTACCCAGACTCAGCAAGACGAGGAGGAGGATGAGTAGATGAATGTTTGATTGCAATATTCTTGTTTAGAAGTATGATTTGTAGCAATGTTTAATTTTAATATTTGTCAACTTTTATTATTAAAATCTTTATCAACTATTTATATCTCCAACTTTCATTATCAAACTCACTATTATAATATTTCTAAGTTTGTATTGAACAATTCTATTTTACTCTCTCGGTTGACTAGTACATCTTCTTCGGTTGTGTCCCATCACACCATAATTACTGCAACGAAGATCTCTCGTCGATGAATCCCAGGGTTTGATGCGGTTCTTCTTTGGTCTTCTGGCTTTGCGTCTTACATCTGGTACTCCAATTTCTCCTCTAACCAAAGGAGCTTGGATCTTGTAGGAAACTGGAATTGGTTCCATTTTTGGTGCGTATACACTTCTCAAGGTCTCCGTCGAAAATACTGGAGGATAAAAACTATCAATACTAATATTGCAATATCTACAAACAAAACATGCATGTATACATGGTATATAAGTATGGTACCATCTAAAATATGTACAAGAACTGTTAGTTATATTAACAATATAGGTTCTACTTGTTGCACGTCTATTATTTCAAACGTATAACTATCAATAGGTAATATTTCTCGGTGATTCTTCTCTTTGATAATACAAGCCATAGTCTTTAACATATTCGGACAATAATCTGTGTCTATATTTTTAGCATTCTTTCTACGATTGTCATAAAGTGTAATAATCTTGGCTCTAATACCATCGAGAAGTATTGTTATTGGCTTATCTCGTAATTTCTTAATCCATCTGTTGAAACATTCAGCAAGATTAGAAGTGTTAATATCTAATCTAGGACAAGGATCATACGCTGTTATGCAATGTTCAAATCAACGACTTTCATCGTTTACACCAATAAGCCAATCGTACAACATTATGTTCTGGACTTTAATTATATCAAACACACTCTCTGCATCCGTTTCATTATATGATCTAGCAACCGAGTCTAACAAGTGTTGAAATGCTGGTTCTTTCGCTACTTTTTTCATGTTTTGTTTAAAATACTGAATACAAAAAAAAAGATG
Organism: Iris macrosiphon; assembly: GCA_036927795.1. Taxonomy (NCBI): domain Eukaryota; kingdom Viridiplantae; phylum Streptophyta; class Magnoliopsida; order Asparagales; family Iridaceae; genus Iris; species Iris macrosiphon. Next base: position 167,158,136 of record JAYESA010000008.1, on the reverse strand, counting down.
CAAAAAATAGCACGAGTAGCATTTATTAATCATTTTTGCTTATCAGATATAAATAAAATTGTACTCCCATCATTAAAAAAAATTCCAAAAGATATTTTAAGAGATTTTAAAAACCAAGACCATGAATCACTATTCTCACCTTCAGCAACAACATAAGCAATATGATATAATAGATAGTTAGGATCGTGAGCACAAGCAATAAATAAGATACCTTGATATTTAGACGAAATAAATGTAGTATCAGTACTAATAACCGGTAAACAGCCCCTTCAAAATCCGGCAATGCATGACTTAAAACAAATAAAAATTCATTGAAAGCTATTATTTTTGGCAGTTTTAATAAAATATGTACTACCTGGATTCGTCTCCATAATTCTATAACAATACTCCTCAAGACTAGCGTATGTCTCATCATAACTACCATTAATTTCAGCTAATGTCGTCTCTCGGGCTCTCCAGTCTTTGGAATAACTAACTTGTATACGGTGCTCTATATATGTAAAACCCCTAATTCTGAAAACTGTATTTACTATTTAATTAATTATTTAATTTATTTAAGTAGTTATAAGCTAAATAGAGGAAATAGATTTTATTTAATATTTATTTGAGGTGTTATATGCAATTAGAGGATTTATGGAAGCCATTATAAATTTTTCTAATTTATTCCATGTAGGAGACCGTTTTTGACAGTTGCTGGCTTAAACTTATGCACCAATATAATTTTAGAGTTTTCTATGTATTGATATATATATATATATATATATATATATATAATTCCTATTGGATCAAACCCAAACCGCAACTCCTAAACCCACTACCCGCTTGCACCTAAACCCGCGTAGAAATATCAGTAGCAGCAGTAACAGAAACTTAACTTCTCTTTCTTTCCTTCTCCGCACGTATAGTTTAAACCCCACGCGTAAAACAACTCCGCGTGTAAACTCTCTCCACCGCTTCCTATTTCATTCGCGCGTAAAAATCAACTCCACCGCTTTATTTCCTTCACCGCGCGTAAAATATCCCCCGCGTATGACTCATCTACCACCGCCTCATTTCCTGTTATTACTAAACTCTCCTCAACCGAAACCAAAACCAATGAAAGAAAAACAGCAGCAGCAATAGTTTCTTAACCATTAAGTAACCCCCACCGCCTCTTATCCCTATATATATTACAACTCTTCCAAACCCTAACCCCACTTCTTCTTACAACAAACTAAAACACTATTTGTACGTGCTATACAGAACTTTTTGCTCGGCAAGTATACCTTGCCATAGTATGATTATTTACATTCCAGTTGATACATGCATGTTTAATTCTGCTTATATAGATGTTTATGTATGTATATTTTTGGACCTACTTTATGAGACCACTCCAGTATTATGGAGCATCATTAGGTTCATTGGCCGTGACACAATTGTTACACGAATTGTGAGTCTCATATAGATCACGGACTGCGTGACAGGTCTGGCCTCCTGTACGTATGGACGTGCGTTAGAATAACTTCTAATAGAAATTTTGTATGCTAGTAGACCTGGCAGTTATTAGAGGTATTATCGTGTCATGTATATGGCATGCTTAGAGCATGGGATGGGGAGAACAACAAGTAAGGCATTTGGGCTCCTTTGCACTTTTTCCTTCTGTAACCCGGAAGCTCCACTGGAGATACGGGAGGTGATGACCCATTTATTTTAATTGGCGGCCTCTGCCGTTCAAAAGATGACATGTTTTGAGGCCCCTGATTCTCCGAGAGAGTCACGCCAATCCCATATTTTTAGCCAGATAGCCCACTTGGTAGAAAGTTGTTCTTAAACTGCATTCACTTAGATGGTTAGGCGACCCATTGGATGTTTACTTTTCAGTACTTTATTGGCATGTTATTATGTATCTTGTTACGTCCCTCTGAGGACCTGGTCCCTTTCCATATATGGACGAGCAGGAGTATCCGCAGGATTACGGACCTGGACCGGATGCTACTTACCCGACTGAGGAGGTCTTATCTTTGGAGTAGCTGTGATTATATTACCACTGTTCAGTATAGTCATTTTGTAGTGGATTTGTTTTCACCTGACTATCAGACTTGATACTCATCTTTGATATTATTCAGCTCTTTATTCCTACTGATTATTTGTGCTGTGGATGAGATCTAAATTGTATGTGACTTGTTGTGACAGTATATTACCACTGGTGGATTGTATATTCATGAACAACGTACGTGTGTATATGGTTTCCATATATTGGAGTTCGTATACATACGGCTGGGCGTGTTACGTATTCCTAGTCCTACGTATTTTGGGACTGGGGCATGACATGTTTTTGGTGGTGGCTCATGCAGGTCCAGAATATATTGTCTTGGTTACGTAACTGTACCAAACAAGCCTGCGTATAGGAATAGAGTATAAGGATCTTATCTACACTTGACTAAACCTCATTCTTCTTCTCAACCATCCTATGTTTTGGATAAACATACTTTACGCCAAGGACCCTTTACGCTATGACCAGACCCTTTTACCTAGCTGGCGTAAAAGCCAAATCGCTATCTTGTTGGCGAAAAAGGGCAAACTATGAAGAAGATTGCCTCCTTTACGCTGCGGTTAGGACGACTGACACGTGTCCCTTTGTAAGATCAAGACATGCAAGCTACATAGGTAATCATCCTGCGTAAACTTGATGATTCATGAATAATATATAACCAGCATAGAGTAGCCTGATTAGGCGTAAAATATAAGGATGGTAAGATAAGCGTATTTTAGCACAGCCTTAGTTTCCCAGTCATGACCAAATCTCGTGCATTAAATACAGAGATATGCCTCGAGCCCTGTGCAAGAAATAGCTTTTGACGTGGCATCTGATTTTGTTTTATTTTGAGCGTAAAACTAATTTCTGTAGGCAGCGTATTCAGAAGACTCCATGCATAAAAAAATAACTTGTATCAGATATGTCACTAAACGACAACCTGGGTCTCTGTGCAAAATTATTATCACAGCTGTCATCTCGATCTTCGTGCAGTACTTTTGTCAGATGTCAGGTTTACTAAATTATCTAACAAATTCATCCGAGGAAATATAAAGAGTTCCTCGTACGACTTTACGCTGCCACATATTTCAAATTTTACGCAGACATAATTTTATGTATACTTTACGCAGATCTTTTACGCTCAATTTTTACGCGCACAGATTTTTACGCAGATTTTTACGCACAGACTTTACGTGGAAGAATAGTAAACTTTTTACGTCGACAGATTTTATCTCTGATTTACGCCTACTACCTTGAGTCCCTGTTTTACGCAGGAGAGGCTCCACGTATGTTACGGGTTTTTTTACTGTGAAATACGCAGACAAATTCCCCAACATATTGCGTGCTTCTGCATCCTATTTAATACTTACACCCTGTATGATTCCTGTACTTCGTCTAAACGTTGTGTACATCACCTATAGAAGGATGGATATGCAGAAAGGATGTACTGTCGCCAATGACGACACAACTCCTGGAGTCAATGGTCATACTCAAGGAGAGACCTCAACAAATCCTAGACTTCAAGGACCAGTTGGACAGATTCACAATCCAGTTCTATCTGATCTTCCCGTTCCACCTAATGGGATCCTACCAGTCCCATCGACACCGCAGGATGGCCAGGCACAACTGCTCCAATTCTTCCAGATAATGATGCAGGAACAAAGGCAACAGGCAGCCGAGCAGAGGCAAGAATTTCTGGCAGCACTTGAAAGGATGGCTGCACAGGCTATTGTACCAGCTCAAGCACTAGCTCCAGAACCTCGAGCTAGAGTTGGTTCAGTAAAGGACTTTATACAGATGGGACCGAGGCCATACAAGGGCATTGAGAGTCCAGAGAAAACTACCAACTGGATCACTCACACTCGGAAGTTATTAGAGGTATCGCAGCTACCTACAGACCTGTGGATGACGGGTGTAAGGACGCTTCTAGATGGTAATGCTCACCACTCGTGGGAATCCATGGAGTGCCAACTGGGTATATACCAGACATGGAAGCAGTTCCTGGAGTGCTTTGAGAGGAAGTACTTCCCGGACACCGTCAGAGATGCATTATACGATCAGTTTCTTCACCTGGAGCAGGGGAACAGAATATTTGACGAGTACGATGCCGAGTTTAGTCGCCTTAGCAAATATGGCGCTGCCCTGATTCCAGATGACTTGGCCAAGGCTAAGAGGTTTTATCGCGGACTAACTCAGGAGCTCCAACATTATACAAGCTCCCAGTCCCGGATCTCTTATGTCGAGTTACTAACAGAAGCCAGATTGCAAGAAACCATTAGCAGAGGAAAAGGAGGTCAGCTGAGGACACAACAAGGACCAGCAAAGATACAGCAGGGACCGGCCAGAACACAACAAGGAGGACCTATTAGACGTCCTTTAGCTTAGTAGCATCAGTAACACAGAGCCGGACCATACCAGGTTCCAGAGAAACCCCAATATATTTATTATGGAAAAATCGGACACATTTTGAGAGATTGTCGGAATCGCTTAGGACAGTGTTTACGATGTGGCTTCGGACAATATTTGGCTAGAGATTGTTCAAGGCAACATACATTAACCCTAGCACCGCCAGCACAAAGATTAGCACTTCCAGCACCAAAGCCAACTCAACAGATGGCTAGACCAGGAGCACCTCAACCTCCGGCAGCAGGAGGATTTCAGCGAGGACCACCGCTACCTACCCAGAAGGATCAGTACCTAAGAGCTAGTCATGGACAGCCACAGAGGAATGGGCAAGATTTTGCAATGGAAGTAGATGACATGGATCAGGAGGTTGATGTCATAGCAGGTATCACTCTTACTTTTACTTTTCCTGATGTGACATTGTTTGATACGAGAGCCACCCACACATTCATATCATCTAGATTTATTGCAAAACACAATATTACCTCTACACCTTTACCTAGTTGTGTTAGAATTCTTACCGGAGGAGGAGTTGTACCTATTAGTAGAAATTGTAGATCGTGTCCTATAAGGATACGTGGCAGAGAGATGAACGCCCGACTCTTAGTCCTTCCTATGGCAACTTTTGATATTGTGCTTGGAATGGACTGGTTGAGCAAGTACCACACTTTTTTCAATTTTTTTGGAGGAAGCATTCTTTTTATGGTACCCGGCCAGCCTGAACTTGAGTTTGCACGAGGATCCACAGAAATCCTTGATGGTATGCAACTCGCAATGGACGATGTTGTCTATCATCCCATTATTTTAGAATTTCAAGACGTCTTTCCAGAAGAATTACCAGACCTACCCCCAGATAGAGACGTAGAGTTTTCGATTGAATTGACGATAGGAGCAGCACCCATAGCATCACATGTTTATAGACTGGCGAAGAAGGAGATGGATGAACTGAAGACACAATTGAAAGAACTAGAAGAGAAAGGTTTCATCCGACCAAGTGCATCATCCTGGGGAGCACCAGTGTTGTTTGTACCTAAGAAGGATGGGTCAGTACGTATGTGCATTGACTATAGGGCCTTGAATGCTGTGACAGCAAAGAATAAATATCCATTGCCACGCATTGATGACCTATTCGATCAGCTTAGTGGAGCCAAGATATTCTCAAAGATAGATTTGAGATCGGGATATCACCAGGTGAAAGTACGGAAGGAGGACATTCCGAAGATCGCATTCCGGACAAGATATGGGCACTACGAGTTCTTGGTCATGCCATTTGGATTGACCAATGCTCCAGCTATCTTTATGGACTTAATGAATCGAGTCTTCCATCGGTATTTGGACCAGTTCATGGTCGTCTTCATAGATGATATACTTATCTATTCAAAGATCCACGAGGAGCACGAAAAGCACCTACGGATTATTCTAGAGACCTTGAGGAGAGAGCAGCTATATGCAAAGCTCAGTAAATGTGAGTTCTTCTTAGACAAGGTCTCATTTCTTGGACATATGGTTACAGGAGATGGTATTTCTGTTGATCCAGAAAAGATCTCGGCAGTCGAGACATGGCCTGTTCCTAAATCAGCAACAGAAGTGAGAAGTTTTATTGGACTTGCGGGGTATTACCGACGGTTCGTGAAAAACTTCTCAAGGATAGCAACACCTATGACTCGGTTGACTTGCAAAGATCAAGAGTTCATATGGACCAACGAGTGTCAAGTCGCTTTCGAGGAGTTAAAGAAGCGACTGACTTCAGCACCAATATTGACTATTCCATCAGGATCAGGAGGCTATGTGATCTACAGTGACGCATCAGGAAAAGGCTTGGGATGTGTATTGATGCAACATGGCAAGATGATTGCATATGCATCTAGACAGTTGCGAGTACATGAGAAGAATTATCCAACTCATAACTTGGAACTTGCAGCCGTTGTATTTGCTCTAAAGCTATGAAGACATTACTTATATGGGGAACAAGTGGAAATCTATACAGACCACAAAAGCCTCAAGTATGTCTTCACGCAGAAGGAGTTAAATATGAGGCAACGTAGATGGCTTGAGTTAATGAAAGATTTTGAGATAGAACTACATTATCACCCAGGCAAGGCTAACGTTGTAGCAGACGCGTTAAGTCGAAAGCCAGCAGCTTATTTCTTAACGACACAGAGAGAAGTTTTGGAGGACTTGTAATATCTTGGCATTGAAGTGATATTACCCAGAGCAGACGGGACACTAGCCAATTTGCAAGTACAATCATCACTAGTAGAGAGGATCAAGGCGGCTTTGCCTACAGACACCAGATTCAGAAGATTAAAGGAAAGGACAGAGGCCAGAGAACAGACAGGACTGCGCATTCATGATGACGGGACATTACAACGTGGTAATCGTCTTTATGTTCCAAATGGAGAGATTCGACAGGAGCTGATGACAGAAGCTCATAGTTTGATATATTTTATTCATCCTGGAGGCACCAAGATGTATCGAGATTTACGACAGCACTTTTGGTGGCATGGAATGAAAAGAGAGATAGCTCGCTTTGTAGCTAAATGCTTGGTATGTCAGCAAGTAAAGGCAGAGCACCAGAGAACAGCAGGATTATTACAACCACTTCCGATTCCAGAGTGGATGTGGGAACACATCACTATGGACTTCGTCACGGGTTTTCCCAAGAGTCCAAGTGGTAAAGATGCAGTATGGGTAATAGTAGATCGACTCAGCAAGTTAACCCATTTCTTAACTTTTAGAGTTGGCCAACCTACAGAAGCTTTGGCTGACTTATATATGAGGCAGATCGTGAGATTTCACGGCATACCAATAAGCATTGTATCAGACAGGGATTTGCGCTTTACATCACACTTTTGGAGGAGTATACAAGAGAGTCTTGGAACTCGCCTGAAGTTCAGTACATCTTACCACCCACAGACAGATGGGCAGTCAGAGCGTAATATTCTGACGTTGGAGGATATATTGAGAGCTTGTATGTTAGACTTTGGAGGATCATGGGAGGACCACCTACACCTTGTGGAGTTTTCCTACAACAATAACTATCAGGCGAGAATCCAGATGGCTCCATTTGAAGCATTGTATGGAAGAAAGTATAGGTCTCTTGTGTATTGGAGTAACGTGGGAGAACGTCAAATCTGGGACCAGAGTTAGTGATCAACACCGTTGATACAGTTAAGAAGATACAAGGACACTTACGAGCAACGCGAGACAGACAAAAGCAGTGGGCAGACCTTCATCGTCATCCCTTGGAATTTAAAGAGGGCGATCATGTCTTCTTAAGGATATCACCTACCAGAGGCACCATTCGATTCGGAGGATGCGGCAAGTTAAGTCCAAGGTATATTGGGCCATTTGACGTGCTAGAGAGAGTGGGAGAAGTGGCTTATCGACTTGCGCTACCACATTCACTTGAGGGAGTACATGACGTATTCTATGTGTCGCAGCTCAGGCAATATGTGGCAGGTAGCAGTCATATTCTTGACCATTCAGAGATCACCGTTGGGCCGAGCTTGACATATCAAGAGCAACCCGTGGGAATTCTCGATCGTCGAGAGAAAGTATTGAGGAACCATTCCATTCCCTTGGTCCGCATGGCATGGAAGCATGGCGCGCCCGGAGAATCTACTTGGGAACGCGAGGACGACATGCGACAACATTTTTTGAACCTATTCATTAACCAAGGTATAAATTTACTTTGTTAAATTATATCTCCTAAAATTCTTGAATTTTTACTGTGGCTTAGTTTTAATTTCGAGGACAAAATTTTTATAAGTTGGGTAGAATATAAAACCCCTAATTCTGAAAACTGTATTTACTATTTAATTAATTATTTAATTACAAGCTAAATAGAGGGAATAGATTTAATTTAATTTTTATTTGAGGTGTTATGTGCAATTAGAGGATTTATGGAAGCCATTATAAATTTTTCTAATTTATTCCATGTAGGAGACCATTTTGGACAGTTGCTGGCTTAAACTCATGCACCAATATAATTTTAGAGTTCTCTATGTATTGATATATATATAGAGAGAATTCCTACTGGATCAAACCCAAACCGTAACTCCTAAACCAACTACCCGCTTGCACCTAAACCCGCGTAGAAATATCAGCAACAGTAACAGAAACTTAACTTCTCTTTCTTTCCTTCTCCGCGTGTATAGTTTAAATCCCACGCGTAAAACAACTCCGCGCGTAAACTCTCTCCACCGCTTCCTATTTCATCCGCGCGTAAAAATCAACTCCACCGCTTTATTTCCTTCACCGCGCGTAAAACATCCCCCGCGTATGACTCATCCCCCACCGCCTCATTTCCTGTTATTACTAAACTCTCCTCAACCGAAACCAAAACCAATGAAAGGAAAACAGCAACAGCAGTAGTTTCTTAACCATTAAGTAACCCCCACCGCCTCTTATCCCTATATATATTACAACTCTTCCAAACCCTAACCCCACTTCTTCTTACAACAAACTAAAACACTATTTGGACGTGCTATACAGAACTTTTTGCTCGGCAAGTATACCTTGCCATAGTATGATTATTTACATTTCAGTTGATACATGCATGTTTAATTCTGCTTATATAGATGCTTATGTATGTATATTTTTGGACCTACTTTATGAGACCACCCCAGTATTATGGAGCATCATTAGGTTCATTGGTCGTAACACAGTTGTTACTCGAATTGTGAGTCTCATATAGATCACGGACTGCGTGACAGGTCTGGCCTCCTGTACGTATGGACGTGCGTTAGAAATAACTGTTAATAGAAATTTTGCATGCTAGTAGACCTGGCAGTTATTAGAGGTATTATCGTATCATGTATATGGCATGCTTAGAGCATAGGATGGGGAGAATAACAAGTAAGACATTTGGGTTCCTTTGTACTTTTTCCTTCTATAACCCGTAAGCTCCACTGGAGATACGGGCGGTGATGACCCATTTATTTTAATTGGCGGCCTCTGCCGTTCAAAAGATGGCATGCTTTGAGGCCCCTGATTCTCCGTGAGAGTTACGCCAATCCCATATTTTTAGCCAGATAGCCCACTTGGTAGAAAGTTGTTCTCAAACTGCATTCACTTAGACGGTTACGTGACCCATTGGATGTTTACTTTTCAGTACTTTATTGGCATGTTATTATGTATCTTGTTACGTCCCTCTGAGGATCTGGTCCCTTTCCAGATATGGACGAGCAGGAGTATCCGCAGGATTACGGACCTGGACCGGATGCTACTTACCCGACCGAGGAGGTCTTACCTTTGGAGTAGCTGTGATTATATTACCACTGTTCAGTATAGTCATTTTATAGTGGATTTATTTCCACCTGACTATCAGACTTGATACTCATCTTTGATATTGTAATCACCTGAAAATTTGAAGAATTTTTTTAAATTTAATTATCTGGAATTAATTAGCATTTTCTGTGAATTTTAAACCTATAAATTAAAGTAGTCTAATTTAAAATGAATTTTTTAAATAAAGTTAAATAATATTAAAATATGATGAAAATTATATTTTCTAGTGTAAAATTAAAAACCGAGCATGGGGTATTTTTTCGGGAATTTATTGGATCCCGGATGAATTTTTAAAGCATTAAAAACTATTGTTAAAATTAACTGAATAATTAAACCAAATTAAATAAACCAAACCAGAGAATTGGACCAAACCGGACCGGCCGGTCTGACCAAACCGGACCGCTCGCCTAGCGGGTCGGATCCGGGTCAGACCCGACCCGTCATGACCCGACCCGACCCGTTTTAAACCTTAACCCCCAAATCTGAATCGACCCGACCCTTCGCCTGGCCGGCGGCCGTTTCCGCCGCCTTGGCCGCCTGCCGACTCCTCGGTTCGACTCCCCCGCACCCGGCGACCCGTCCCCTTCAGCTTCCGGCGAACTTCCAGCTGTTTTCCTCCCCCTAGACCTCTATAAAAACCGAGACTACCCGTCGGAAAACCCCCTTCGACATCTCCTTCTCCGGTGATCCCGACGCCGGACCACCCCTGCTCAGCCACCTAGTCTTCCAGAGACCACCACCCAGGACCTCCTCGAGCTTTTCTCGACCGCCTGCCGGACCTAGATCCCAGCCCAGACCAGATCGAGCCCAAGCCCTAACTGTCTCCTCCGTCCAGGCGACATCCGGCCACCCACAGCGCCGGAACCGACCGCCCGGACTGTCGACGACCTCCGCCTGCACTCCAGGACGACTCCGGCAGACACGGACATGACCCAGAACGCGAGTACGATCCTGGACACGATCGGACACGGGATCCACAGAACAGGACACAGCCCTAGTTCAGACGCGTGTCGGACACGATTCGTACTTGGTTTTCAGGCCCTGTTCAGGTACCCATAACTTTTAACTCGTAGCTCTGTTTCTTATCCCGAAAATTTCATCGCGTAGCCTGTATGACCCCCTCGGTGCCCGTGTAACCCACTCGGGGCATCGCGACCTGTGGTGATCGCGAACCGCGATCCAAAAAAGGAAAAACTAAGCCATGTTTCTCCCCGGAATCGAGTTCGCCCCGCCAAACGGGACGACTTGGTCACGTACGGTCTTCACCGATACGTGCGGGTCGTTGATACGGACGTGCAAAATTTTGCAGAAGCTGATTCGGATGTGCGTGCACACCGGAATCAGTGCGTATCCGCGGATAACACCCCGCATCCGACTTTTCTGTATTTTGTTGTAACTTAATGTATACACGTCGGATCGAGACAGAACTTGCGCCATCGGACTCGTAGCAATACGCTGGTCCTGTGGGTCAAGTTTGGTTCGATTCTGAGAACATTGTAAAATCGTGTGTCGTGGGCCCCACAGGCTCCACCTGACGGGCGATTTTGAGAACGGCTCATCGGAATCCAATTCTGGAAGTTCCGTTGGGTTCATATCAACGTTCCTGACTTGTTGACACTAAGTTGGACTGATTTGGAGACCTTTGACCCTGACTCGGTTTTCGGTGCAAAGCGGCCCACATATGGACCCGCTTTGGCCCAGAAATGTCATTTTTGTCCTTGTGTCCAAACTGGACTTAAGGACGGGCGTTTCTAGCTATTTCTTATGTTCTGAGACTGTTGGTAATGTTTATTTCAGCTTTTGGAGGAGTATTTGCTGAACCCACTGTTACAGGGACCGCTACTGGTATTTCAACCCCAGGCAAGTGTTCCTTGCCATAAGTTGCAGTTTATTAGTTTATTTTCTTCTCTTGCTTTATTTTCTGTGACTATTGTACATGATATAACCTAGGACCGTATGACGTACTTAGCGTCCGATTACAGTCGGGTGCCAACCCCGTACGCGGAGTTGTGTATGTCATTTAGTGATGGACATTCGAGACCCTTTACATTCTCGTGCTTGTTTAACAAGTACAATATAACCTAGGACAATTGACACCTTCATAAGATAGAATCTTCCTGAGATATTCAAGGTGATTCTGTGTAGGATACAGGATGGACATAGTTATTATATTCTTAGATTAAGACTGTTGCATTAGCTCTGATCTCACGTGACATAGACATGAGACGTGTGGTTACATTGGGTGGGGAGAGGCACACAGCCTACAGGCTGTTATATATATATACTACTATTGTGAGGTTGTATACTCTCGAGCAGAGCTAGACCATTACTAGATATTGCTGCTACCGGCTCCCCGACACAAAGCTTGTAGCAGTCTCAGCCTGAGTACTAGTGTTGCTCTCAGTTGCATTTTCACATAGATGGTTATGTAGTTACCATGCTTATTTCATTTTCTATTTTACTGCATCTATTTTTGGCTTGTATTATTTGTACCTTGCTATGTCCCCTGAAGACCTGGAATGGATGATGTCCCCAGGTTTAGCAGAAGAACATTATCCCGAGGTTTACGGGACAGGAGCTGAAGTTGTACCAGGACCTATTGTTGAAGGAGAACCTAACATAGAAGCAGAGGTGATGCCTGAAGACTTTACTTGAGCTTATGATATTTGTACTCTTCAGATACTTTATTTTTGGAATCTTTTGTTCTGGTCTGATGAACCAGTGTTTTAGACTCTTATCGGGTTGTTCCCCGACATACTCTGCTGAGACTGGACTTTGATGTACTTTCTTTATTTGTTGTTGCTCTTATTATTTTGTGTGTGGATGAGATTAGTTTTTACTATGGTTAGACCTATACTACAGCTTAAGTATGCCCGATGGATCCATTAAATTGGGATGTCCATCGTTGTGTACTGCTGGCCATTGCCACGTGTCTAGTCCCTCGATATTTTGGGACTGGGGCGTGACAGATATTATTCAGCTCTTTATTTCTACCGATTATTTGTGCTGTGGATGAGATCTAGATTGCATGTGACTTGTTGTGACAGTATATTACCACTGGTGGATTGGATATTCATGAACAACGTACGTGTGTATATGGTTTCCATATATTGGAGTTCGTATACATACGACTGGGCGTGTTACGTATTCCTAGTCCTACGTATTTAGGGACTGGGGCGTGACAATATATCTTTAACAATTTGTGATGGACTATATGACTAGTTATCTCTAATAATGTCAATTATCATGGTCTTAATCCATACAGTGGTAACTAGTCAATGACGTGCTGTACTAAGTCTCCCGAAACAAGAATGACGATTTTCTAATGTACTAACTTTAACTATATCGTCATTTCCAATGGATTTGACATATACTCTCCAATTATAATTCGGTTGATCACAACTATATATAATTCCACGAGCATTATTCATAACACTAGCTGAACAACTAAATTATATTTAATTGATAAATTACTTCTAAAGCTTCTAAAGTGAGAACGACTAGGAAATGATTGTACCTTAAATACTTCATCAATGATAGCTTTTACAACATTATCATTTACCATATAATCTATATTTTCAACTAAATCATCACTATTTCCATCGTCGTTGTCACTATCATCATCATGATTAGATTCATCTGATGAATGACCTTCTTGAAAAAATAAAATAATTTATTGAGAAGGACTAGCACCCGAACTAACATGCTGGTATTCAAAAAAATATTCACTATTTCTATTATCTAATGTTGCAGCTACTTTAATAACATATATTTTTATATACCGTGATTGTGAATTAATCTCAAGAATATAATTTTATGCATTTTCACTATCTATCAAAAAATAATTGGAACCAAAAATAGACTTCAGAATAAAATCGTAATGAATAGAATAACGTTCAATAATATGATTACGTATATTTTCAAAACTAATATTCGGATAAGTTAAAAAAATTTGGCTTTATCATTCTTCGTAATTTAACCCATTTACTTTACTGCCGTGCGAGCATACAATTCTTACGCTACGATCCATGACGGTTGAGAACTTTAGCTACAAGAAACTGAGATTAACTTTGGCTGCAGGCAAAAAATTTTGATTGCTGGAAGCTTTGCTAGAGGAAGAGAGACAGAGAGAGTGCTGGAGGCTTTGCTAGAGGGAAGAGAGCGAGAGTGCTGGAGGATTTGCTTGAGACAGGAAGAGATATATAGAAGCTTGCATTAGCCGTTGTGCAACGACTATAATTCCTCTCCCCCACCCCCCACAAATCCAACGGCTATAATTTCCCCCCGCCCCCCATCCCAAGAAGCCAACGGATATAATCTCCTCACCCCACACGCCAACTCGGTTGGCGTCCCACACCAAACACTCCACCCGCCAACTAAGTTGGCGGCCTCTCTCCATTTCACGCCACTGCTCGCCAACTAAGTTGGCGGGCTCCCTATTTTGTTCCCCATCGCCAACTACGTTGGCGAGTCATCCCGTTGTTTTGCAATTTTTGCAAAACTATTTCTTTAGCCGCAATTGTCTCAAAATTCGTCCCTATATTTGAAAAAAATCGTTTTTCTCATGTGTATTTTGGGAATTATTTTTTTACAAAGACAGGGAGTAGAATCTTATACCAAACTTTGGAGGGAGGTTTTAAAAAGTGAAAACGATAAGAATGAACAAAAAGATAAATGCATAGTAGTTTTTTTTTTGCAGTTAATTATATGATGAGTTAAATTTTGACTTGTAAAATAAAATTAAATTTTAAGGTAAAATAAAGGGGTATTTACATTAACTGTTCATATGTTTTATGTTTATTATACGGGATATACCTACTTTGAAACTAATTAAACGAACTATCCCTCTCCTCTCGAAAGTTTTTTTTAAAGATAGCAGTAGTTAGTGTTATAACTTTCTATATAAAATATAAAACATACGGGTGATTCGTGTAATTAGTTTCAAAGTAAGAATACTAAACATAAAATATGAGGGTAGTTGACATAAATAATCATAAAATAAACTACGTGGGAAATTGTTCCCCTACTGGATTCACTTTTTCTTTCACAATTATTCATTTTCTCTTTCAATTTATCGAACTTGCAAATAAATAATTTTTCTTTTCTTTTCGCAAACCAAACGAGACGTAGAGGATCCGAGGGATTTCCAAATAAAGAATAATGACTGGTTAGCGTTTACGTAATGACATATTTAATTAAAAAATTTGGACCCTAAATTTTAATTTTATTTTTTTATTTTTTTTCTGCATGCATTGATTGTTGTTATTACTCATATTTAGGATATAAAAAAAATAAAAAAAAATCCAAACTTTTTAATTGAACATGTCATCACTTAAACCCTTAAGTTATTATAAAATCCAAGATCTCATCGATAATTAGCCCAAAGAAAGAAGAGTTGTGAAAGTTGTATGGAAACAAAGTATATTCAAAGCAATTGTACTCCGACTCTCCTCCTTAACATGAGCAACAAATCCCAGCCGTCTGATCATTGTTACTGGCCACTACCGGTGGTTCCGGTAGCCG
Organism: Iris macrosiphon; assembly: GCA_036927795.1. Classification (NCBI taxonomy): domain Eukaryota; kingdom Viridiplantae; phylum Streptophyta; class Magnoliopsida; order Asparagales; family Iridaceae; genus Iris; species Iris macrosiphon. Next base: position 167,142,904 of record JAYESA010000008.1, on the reverse strand, counting down.
CCGGAACTGGGAAAAGTGGGCGTGCCAGATTGGTGCCGAGATATGGGGCTGTCATACGTGTCGCGCTTAGAAGGCAGCCACACGTCGGTGTGCTGACGATCGGACGGCGGAGGAGAGCCTACGTGGCGGTTGTGGTCGAGCTCCATGTGGTGGAAGTGGGGCGGCGTTCCGACGCGTGGAATCGCGCGCACGTTCGTCTTTGACTAGTGAGAGTACGAAACGAATGGCAACAAGAGAGAAATTGGGGGATGCTCGAGAAATGTGGTGATGACAGCCTCCCTCCAATTTTAAGACTGTTTGAATTTGCTCGCGAGGGATTGAAAGGAGAACAATAATAAATTTGCAGAAATTTGTGTATATATTATTAAGGCAATTTATAATGGCACTACACAATTTACTTGGGGCTAGTCCAGAATTGGGACTAGCCCATTAATGAATGAAGTTTACTCATACTAGTCCAAAAGTTTACTTATACTAGCCCAAACTCTTCACCTCCCTTCTCCTGCTCCCCCTGTCCTCCACCGCCGCCACACCGCGTGAGTGCTCCGCCTCCGCCTCCTCCTCCTCCCCCGTCCTCCACCGCCGCGTCCCGTCGCCTCCTCCCCCACCGCCTCCTTCCCCTCCCGCTCCTCCGCCTCGTCCTCCCTTTCGACCTTCGCGCAGGATCCACCACCCGAACCCACCCCCCACCTCCCTCTACCCCCGTCACACCCTCATCCAGCTCAAGCTCAACTACTTCGGCACCCTCGGCGTCCGCCGCTCCTCCCTCCCCTTCTTCCTCCGCCTCTACCTCCAGGTCCTCCACTCCAGCGTCGTGGAGGACTGTAAAAAAATTCAGGACTGTCAAAATTGGAAGAATACACTATTGAAAGGACTGTCAAAATTTTGACAGTCCTACCAATTGGAAGGACTGTCAAAATTTTGACAGTCCTAAAAATTTGACTTATGGAGGATTTTGGAAAGTGGATATGGCAATATGAATAATTGCTAGGATTTTGAGAAGTTATAATGGTTTGAGACTTGATTTGGATATATAGCAGTGAACTATGAATCAGTCAAATATGTATCAGTGAAATTTGTATATATAGCAGTTAAATATGTATTAGAATGGTCACCATATTTTTGAGTATCAAGTATGAAAAAGAATGGTCACTAGTTTTTTTAGTATGAGTATCGGTGATATATGTTCTTTGTGAGTATCAGTGAAATTGTTTCAAATGTGATATATGTATCTTGAGTATCAGTGATATATGTTCTTTGTGCATCACTTGTCCTTGTTTGTGAATCAAATGTGAGCAAACTTTACTGACCATGATAAAATGAAAGAAGCTATTCAGAGTGACTGCGCACACTATGTTCGAGGGATTGAGATTATCAATGTTCGAGTTACAAAATTTTGACAGTCAAAATTTAAAAAATCAAGCTATGAAAGAAGCTATTCTAAAAAATTAACATATATTTTTAGGACTGTCAAAATTTTGACTGTCCTAAAAATTTAATATATATTTTTAGGACTGTTAATTTTTTGACAGTCCTAACAATTGGAAAAACTGTTCTGATTATAAAAAAAAATCAAAATCCGTCAATAATGATTTCGAACACAAGTATCTCATGAACAAAGTAACCAAGAAAACAATGCAATTCATTTTGGAAAATGAGCAAAACCCATTTAGTGCGATTGAAGCCAAAAAAAAAAATTATATATAGATACAACACAGTTTCTAAGAAAGTCTAATTTCTGCGCATAATTGCCAAAAAAAAAAAATTGTTATAACTTCAACACAAAACATATTTACAGCCACAACCCTACCAACAAAACAATCCTTCATTTCCCCCATACATCAAAGGGAAGATAAAAACAATAGATACAACAGTTGTATAAGATTCGAAAACGCATGGCCTGACAATTTTTTTCCTATCGACTCGAAAAACAGAAGGAAAACATGTGGGAAAACGCATTCCCATCCTTCATCAGCTTCAAGCTAAGGTTGTTGAACCGCTCGCGGGAGTACAGCCTCGATGCCTTCCTCCAATCTGTCCTAGTTTTATATAAATTAGGACTGTCAGAATTTTAACAGTCCTCAGAGATTGTGGAACTGTCAAAATTTTGACAGTTCTAGTTTTACATATAAATTTTGCAGAGACAGTGGGTTCAAATTAGTACTGTCAAAATTTTGACAGTCCTCATAGCTTGTAGGACTGTCAAAATTCTGACAGTCCTAGTTTTATATAAAATTCTCAGTGGGTTAAAATTAGAACTGTCAGAATTTTGACAGTCCTCATTGCTTGTGGGACTGTCAAAATCCTGACAGTCCTAGTTTTACATATAAATGTGCAGAGACAGTGGGTTAAAATTTGGACTGTCAAAATTTTTACAGTCCTAATTTCTTGTAGGACTGTCAAAATTATGACAGTTCTAACAATTTGTAGGACTGTCAAAATTTTGACAGTCCTTCCAAGTGGTAGGACTGCCAAAATTTTGGCAGTCATGATTATAACAGTCCCGAGTGAATTTTAGGAGTGGCAAACTTGTAATTATAAACGATAAAAATTTGGGCTAGTCCCAAGTAACTTTTAGGATGGCAAACTTGTAATTTTTGGTAAATTTTTAATGGACTAGCCCCAAGTAAAATATGTAGTGCCCTTATAAATTACCATTATTAAACTTTGATAAAATTGGTCTAACGACAAAATTATGATGAAGAGTTCGAAAACGTCTTTCGGTAGGATATATTTTTTGTTTTTCAAAGAATACGATCCTTCCGAAGGGCAAATTATAAGGACACTACACTTGTTACTTGGGACTAGTCCAATGTAATTTTTTTTCAAAATTACAAGTTTGTCACTCTTAAAGTTACTTGGGGCTAGCCCAAATTTTTATCATTGATAATTACAAGTTTGCCACCAAAATTCACTCGGAACTGTTATAATCAGGACTGTCAAAATTTTGAGAGTCCTACCACTTGTAAGGACTGTCAAAATTTTGACAGTCCCACAAGCTATGTGGACTGTCAAAATTTTGACAGTCATAATTTTAACCTGCTGAAAATTTTATATAAAACTAGAACGGTTAGGATTTTGACAGTCCCACAAACAATGAGGACTGTCAAAATTTTGACAGTCCTTATTTTAATTGTCAGGATATTTTTTTTTGTTTTTAGTTAGTTTTGGATTTTGATTTTTTTTTATATTAAGTTTAACATCCAAAATAAAATATATTAACATCCAAAATTTTAATACCAAACGAATATTACGTCTGCCGTCGATCAGACTTCGAACGGCCAAAACTATTTGTTTCCAAATCGTTTTTCGTCACACAATAGGTCAATTTGTATGTTTTCGACGAGAGTAACACAATTCGTGTAGAGAGAATTTTCATCCGAAGTAAGACGTACATATTACAGACAAAATATAAAATATAAAACTTAAAGTATCATAACTTTTGACTGTGAGATCGAAACAAGGTCCTGTTTGTGCCAAAATGATCGTATAGAAAAGTACTTCGGGATAAACTGTTTCATCGTTTGACGGACTTTCTAAATTTTTAGAATCGCAAAAAAACGATGTTTCGACCTCCAAATTTTACTTTTAATTTTTTTTTACAAAATATTTAATGTACCAATAATATATTTACTATTTTAAATAACAGAATACTTTAACAAATTTTAAGGATAGAAATTTGGGATATTTTACTATTTTAAAATTGGTCCCCCCACCAATTAACAAAAATAAATTAATAGAAAAAAAATTTAGGACTGTCAAAATTTTGACAGTCTTACCAATGGGAAGGACTATCAAAATTTTGACAGTCCTAAAAATTTAACAAATATTTTTAGGACTGTCAAACTTTTGACAGTCCTACCAATTGGAAGGACTGTCAAAATTTTGACAGTCCTAAAAATATATGTTAAATTTTTAGGACTGTCAAAATTTTGACAATACTTCCAATTGGTAGGACTGTCAAAATTTTGACAGTCCTAAAAATCAACATATATGTCAAATTTTGACAGTCAAAATTTTTAGATCCGGATTATTTGCTGTACTGCATTTATTTTGGCATGAGCTTTCTTGTACCTTGCTATGTCCCCTGAGGACCTGGATCCGGATTATGTCCCCAGGATTAGCAGACGAGGTTTATCCAGAGGTATACGGAACATGAGCACTTCTCAGAACAGTACCAGTACCTGAGGACGAGGTGATCGCTGAGAACTTTTCCTGAACATCTGCTACTTCCATGCTCAGTCTTTATGGCAAATAGACTCTTTTTCCTGTTTAATTAAACAATTGTAACAGACTTTATATCGGGTTGTTCCCCGAGTTTATTTACTTTTGACTGGATGTTGTTTAATACATTCTATTGATATTTCTGTGTTTATTCTGTGGATGAGATTAGTAAACCCTGATCATTGTAATACAGCTTAAGTATACCCCGATGGATCTATTAAATTGGGTTAGTCCATCGGTGTGTGCTGCTGGCCATTGCCACGTGTCCAGTTCCTCGATATTTTGGGACTGGGGCGTGACATGATTTTTGTGGTGGCCCATGCAGGTCAACGACTAAATTGTTCGGTTTTAACTTAGGGACCGAACAGGCCTGCAATAAGAATAGGATAAGTTTTAGGATCTCATCCACTTGTTTGAAACGTTCTTGACATCTATATCGGATTTGAATTTATTTCTTGACTTGCATCCCGTCTTGATTCCCTTGTCCGCCTTTTATAGTTTATTTTGGATGCAGAGTAGTAGAATCACAATCAAGCAACGAGACTCCTGCAGGAACACCACAAGGTGCTATGGTCACCAAGGAAGATGAAGTGACACCAGAAGATAGATGTCAATCAACTCAACAAGGCGATCAAGTAGATCAACACTCTTCCAGCAGCAGCAGAGGAATCAACTGCAAGGACGTGGACAAGCCCTGACGATGACTTTGGAGGACGCTCAGACTCTGGGAGTAGCTAATGCGCGTAAGTTTTTGTAGTTCTGTTTCTAGTATTGCTTTAGTTCGTGTCCGTTGGTTCGTGACCTCAGACTTAACCTGATAGTTTTAACTTGCTAATAATAGATAATCTAGTGATAACCTAGAATTGTTAATCTAATATGTTTTTAAAGGATAACCTGGTTTTTTCTAAAAACTGTAATTTTCTAGATTTTCTACATTTGGAAAATTGCATAACTTTCATTGCTTAGGGAAATGATTTTCCCTATGTGTTTAAACCCTCAACCTTGATTTTCTGATTCGAATAAATTTTGCAACCGTGTCATCTCTATTGACCGGTTATTCTTTGATTGCGAGGACGCAATCCTCTTAAGGGGGGTAGATTGTAAACCCCCTGATTTTCAAAAAATTTTAATTTGGAATTTTCCTGAATTTTTCTCTAATTAAACTAAGGTATTTTAATAATTAAATAATTTTTAATTGATGTTTACTAATATTAAAATATTATGAAAATAATATTTTATTGTGTAAAATAAAAAACTAGACATAGGATAAATTTTCGGGAATTTATTGGACCCCAGAAGTATTTTTAAAGTCCTAAAAACTAATTAATTAATTAAACGAAAATGAACCGGGTTTATTTTAAATAAACCAAACCAAACCAATTGCTGAACCAAACCGGTCTAATTAAACCCAAAACCTTATTGGGTCGGATCCGGGCCCAAAAATCCAGACCCGACCCACTAGCCCGACCCGACCCGTAATCTATTTTATTGGATCGGGCCGGATCCATACCCAGACCCGACCCGACCCGTCCGCCCGACCCGTTAACTCTTTCTCCCCCAAACCGCCTGACCCCGACTCCTCACCTCCCGCCGTCGCCGCCCGCGTCGCTCCGGCTACCGGAACGTCCGTCGCCGGCCGCTCCCTCTTCCTCTCCCTCACCGGACCGCCTTTCCCTCTTCCTCTACCTCACCGGACAGCCTTTCCCCCTCTCTCTCTTCCCCACTATTTAAACCCTAGACCTCGCCGGAGCCCTAGACGCTGCCCTCCTTCCTCGCCGTCCCGCAGCCCCGAGCCCGCCCCTCCACCGCTGCACCTGGCCCGCCTTCGTCCTCGCCCGCAGCGCCTCGACCCGCTGCTGCCCCCTCGACTCCAGCGTCGGCCACCACTCCCCCTGGCCCCTTCTCCGCCTCGCCGCCTTAGCCCAGCCCTCGCTGGCCTTTCCTGACCCGCCGTCTCCCTCCAGCACTCGCCCCGACCTCGGCCCGCTCTCCAGCCCGCCCCAGCCGAGCCGACACCTCCAGAAGCTGCATCACCCGCCGCCGTCTCCACCAGTGAGCTCCGGCCGAGCCGCCTCCCTCCGGCGACACTCCAGCAGGCTCCGGCGAAGCTCCGGTGAAGTCCCGGCGCTCTGTGCAGCCGACGATCGTGCCCTAGCTTGGATACAGTGTCCAGGACACGTATCCCCTTGTGTCGTGTCGCCTCGGACACGTCTCGGACACGGAGAATTTCGGTTTTCAGAGCCCTGTTCAGGTACCCATATCTCTCTCCTCGTAGCTTTGTTTCTTGTTCTGTCAGTTGTAACGCGTAGCCTGCATGACCCTCTTGGTGCCCGTGCAAACCGCTCGGTGCATCGCGTCCTGTGGTGATCGCGAACCGCGATCCAAAAACAGGAAAACCAACGCCCTGTTTCACCCCGGAACTGAGTACGCCCCGCCAAACGGGACGACTTGGTCGCATGCGGTCTTCACCGATATGTGCGCGTTGTTGATACGGACGTGCGAGATTTCACAGAAGTTGATTTGGATGTGCGTGAACACCGGAATCAATGCATATCCGTCGACAACGTCCCGTATCCGTCCTTTTTGATTCTTGCTGTAACTTAGTGTACACACGTCGGATCGAGACGAAACTTGCGCCATCGGACTCGTAGCAATACGCTGGTCCTGTGACCCAAGTTTGGTTCGATTCTGAGAACGTTGACAAAATCTCGTATCGTTGGCCCCACAAGCTCCACTTGACGGGCGATTTTGTGATCGGCTCATCGAAATCCATTTCTGGAAATTCCGTTGGGTTCGAATCATCGTTCCTGACCTGTTGACACTAAATTTGACAGATTTGGAGACCTTTGACCCTGACACGTTTTTCGGTGCAAAGCGGCCCACATGTGGACCCCGCTTTGACCAGAAACTGTCATTTTCGCCCCTGTGTCCAAATTGGACTCAAGGATAGGCATTTCTAGCTGATTGATACTTTCTGGATCTGATGGTGATATTTATTTCAGCAACCGGAGTACTCCCTACATAACCAACAGATGTCAGAGCTACAGTTGGAGCTAGAACCCCAGGCAAGTGTACCTTGCCAACTTGCAGTCTTTGATACATATTACTTGGACTTAATTATAAACTGATGTACATGCTTAAACCTAGGACCGTGTGACTTACTTAGCGTCATATTAATAGCCGGGTGCCAACCCCGTACGCGGAGTTGTGTACGTCATTTAGAGATGGACATTCGTGACCTTTTATATTCTCGTACTTGTTTTATCAAGTACATTATAACCCAGGACACTTGACACCATACATATGACAGAATCTTTGTGAGATATTCATGGTGATTCTGTGTAGGTTTCAGGATTTATGACATAGACATTATATTCTTAGACATTATATTCATAGACATAGTATGACTTACTGCATTAGATATGATCTCACGTGACATGGACATGAGACGTTATGGACATGAGACGTGTGGTTACATTGGGTGGGGAGAGACACACAGGCTACAGGCTGATTATATATATAAAATCCATAGTAAACACATAGTAAAACTCATAGTAAACTCCGCTACCGGCTCCCAGACACAGAGCTTGTAGTGGTATCAGCCTAAGTTCTAGTGATGCTCTCAACTTGTATTTCACATAGATGGTTATATAGTTTACCCTATTATTTCATTATTTGCTATATTGCATTTATTTTGGCATGAGCTTTCTTGTACCTTGCGATGTTCCCTGAGGACCTGGATCCGGATTATGTCCCAGGATTAACAGACGAGGTTTATCCAGAGGTATACGGAACATGAGCACTTCTCGGAACAGTACCAGTACCTGAGGACGAGGTGATCGCTGAGAACTTTTCCTGAACATCTGCTACTTCCATGCTCAGTCTTTATGGCAAATAGACTCTTTTTCCTGTTTAATTAAACAATTATAACAGACTTTATATCGGGTTGTTCCCCGAGTTTATTTACTTTTGACTGGATATTGTTTAATACTTTCTATTGATATTTCTGTGTTTATTCTGTGGATGAGATTAGTAAACCCTGATCATTGTAATACAGCTTAAGTATACCCCGATGGATCCATTAAATTGGGTTAGTCCATCGGTGTGTGCTGCTGGCCATTGCCACGTGTCCAGTTCCTCGATATTTTGGGACTGGGGCGTGACAATGATGCCCTGGCCGACCTTGTTGCCTCCATAGCAGTTCCAGACAACACCTATCAACTAATCATGGTGATCGGTCAAGAGCTGGTCTGCCCAAAAAAACAATATCTGCCTATGTTTAAGCTACGCGACGGAAGTACACGTTGATGTCCAGGACTGGAGGCTTCCATTCATCGACTACGCGGTTTATGAAATTCTCCCTAAGAACCCAAAAGAAGCCACTTCGATCAGAAGATGTTCCCTTCAGTTCTATTACGACACAGCCACCAAAATATTGTATCGTCGTTCTTATGACGACCTTCTGCTACGATGCCTATCGAATACAGAAGCAAAAAAAGCCCTTCGCGAGGCTCACGACAGCGTTTGTGGTGCCCATCATCCTAGACCTAAGCTACATGACCGTCTCCGAAGAATGGGATATTACTGGCCCACAATGGTTGCAGATGCGGTTGACTATGCGAAGAAGTGCCTAGCGTGCCAAATTCATGCAGACTTCATCCACCATCCATCTGAATTCCTACACCCAACGATAGCATCATAGCCATTTGAGGCATGGAAAATGGATATCATCGAACCAATAAGTCCGCCTTCGTCTAAGGGATACCAGTTCGTCCTGGCCATCACCGACTATTTCTCTAAATGGGCGAAAGCAATACCACTCGTGGAAGTCAAGACGTCCAACGTGATCAGCTTCGTCAAGCATCACATCATATACCACTTTCTCTTGCTACGAAGGATCATTCATGACAATGGTCCATAGTTCGTAAGTCATGCATTCTACCGGTTCTACGAAAGAAACCGATTCAAAAGGTGGCTTCGATTGCTTACAACCCAGGAAAAAATAGGTTGGCTGAGGCATTCAACAAAACCATCATCAAGCTTCTAAGAAGTTCATGTCATCTAACAAGCGCGACTGGAACAAAAATCTGGGTGAATGTCTTAGGGCCTACCATACAACGGTCCGTACAACTACAGGAAGTACGCTATTCCCTTTGGTGTACGAAAGCGAAGTAATCCTCCCCCTTGAGATCCAAATCCCTTCACTTCGAGTGGATCTCTCCAATCAGCTAACCGTGGACGACAACCATCGCCGACGACTACAAGAGTTGGAAGCACTCGACGAAAAATGACTCTTAGCTCAGTAACGCATTGAGTTGTACCAAGCGCGTCTCTCTGGAGCCTTCAACAAGCGGGTCAAGGAGAGAATATTCCAAGTGGGCGATCTCGTCTTGACATTAAGAAGACTGATGGTTATGACCCAAAAAACAACCAACAAATTTCTGCCTAAATGGGAGGGCCTATTCATCGTGGAGTCCGTATTCTCCAATGGCGCGTACCGGTTAGCAAAACCTAACAACGACTTGCTAATAATGCCTATCAACGACAAGTTTCTGAAAAAAAACTATGTCTAAGTTATACTTGTACTCCCCTCATCTTCAACAAGGCAACCAAGATGTACACTCTTATTTTTTTCCATCCCCAGCAAGTACCTATATACGATATTTCTCTTTCTACACAAATCATTGTAAAAGTCATTATTTATACTCAGGAGTCCTGAGTACGCACCAAGTAATAGATCCTCAAAAAAGCTCCCTAGTGGGGCAACCCTCAGGTCTATCTACACTCTCAAGTAGACCACCCTCAATAAACTACTCCCTAGCGAGTCCTTGGGACTTTGGTTCATGTCCATTTTTACCTCTGAGCTACTATCACAGTATTTCTCTCCAGCTGAGTTTGCCATGTTCATATTACCTCCGAGCAAACCTCCTGGATCTTGGCTATCAAACACCATGTCCATATTACCTCTGATATCGATTGTCATCCCCAATTATCACCCGTACTCACCATGGTACACCAGCGGTGTTAAGTTCACAAAAACTGCCACGTCCATATCACCTCTGGCAGGGCTTGTCCAAAACGTATTACTTGTACTCGGGTGCACAAGATGTAATGGGTCCATAAAACCTGCCACGTCCATATCACCTCTAGCAAGCCTTGTCCCAAACTTGTTACTTGCATTCAGCTGCAAAAAAAGGTAATAGGTCCACAAAAAATTAATCTTCCAGTGGGATGTCCACAACAACTGTGGAGTTTTACTACACCCATATTAGCTCTAGTAGAAGACCCAGAAAGTCCACACACAGGAATGCAACAAAATTAAAAGTTTTTATTTCCTCTACATAAATAAAACTAAGAGAAAAACACAAAACTCAAAGAGGAGTTAGAATCCTCCAGATTCTTTATATACATCGCAAGGGCATAAAAAATGCAAGCGTCCGAAGATGCAAACAACTGATGGAGGCACCTACGCTGGTCTGCTCCACCTGTCCCTTCAAGGTGACAAGTGATCCATCCGACGAAGAGCCAAGGAGTTCCTGGAAAATGTCCGCCTTAGTCACCCGAGCAGCGGAAGCTCCTTCCATGTCCTCAACAAGAAGCGACTCGGGCGTGCCAGAACGGGGACTTGAAGCAACCCTGTCCACGAGAGGGGAAGTGGTTTCCTCGATTCCCTGTGGAGCATCCTTGGAAGCCATCACACCAAAGGTAAATCTGTGAAACGAGTCCGAAAGACACCCGATACTTAAAAGTGGTAGACCGACAACACACCCTAGAGTCGTAACATCTCATTTTCGTAAGATGTGACTGTTCACTCTCAAACAGCCTAAGACGTGGTTTGCTGAAATTCTGTCAAACTCAAGACAGTAGATAATTACAACAACAAAGAAAGATTTTATGTCTTCTTACTGAAAAGAAAAGACAAACTATATTTAAAGGGCTAATAGTGCCCCAACCATAAACTATGACAAACTATGATGACAGGTACAAAAAGGGGAATTCCCAAAACTACTACTGCTGCTGGTCGGAGCACAACTCCGATATCCTCCTTTGGAGACGGGCGATATGGTTGTCCAGGCGTGCTTTAGCCCGACGCTCAACTTATGTTGCCAGGACCTCAAGATCCTCGTAGCAGACATAGGACTCATATCAGTTGTCCAGCTTTTGCACCATGACCTCAACAGCAGCCATGTTCTTCCCTACCCGACTAGCCTCAGTTCGGATGACCCCCTCTTCCTGATAGGCCTCCCGGAGGCTATTCTCCAGCGCATCAAGCTTGGCTTGGAGTTGTCTGATCTCCTCGGTCAGGTCCCCCTGACTGGTGAGACAATCCTCCCTAAGGGGACCCACCCGATCACGCTTCTCTTGCAACTTCTGGAGTTCACATTGCAAACCTTCCTTAGAAAAAGAAAAGAGGGCCTTCTCTGCCCCCAGCGCCGTTGAGAACTCATTATACTCACGGGATATCAGTATCCCCATATCCTCTTGTTGATGTTGCCGCAGCTCCATTAGGCATCGCTCTACCTCCGCCAGCTTTTGGTCTAAGAGGTCCGTTGTCTCTTCCAAACCAGGGATGCTCCTCAGAGAATTGGACTGAATCTCGATTTAGCGCTTTGCCCAGTCGAAAGGCCTGTTCCGCTCCAATACACTCTGGACCCCCCGTCTCAGAAATATGTAGAAGCTCCGAAGGGAGATATGGATATTTTTGTCAATCTCCTCTAACGTCGCCGGAGTCAAGGGCGGCTGGTAGGAGGAAGAACACTACCAAAATAATTCAAATTAGCGAAGCCTGAAAACGTCGCTAAATGGCCTAAAATGTCGCTAAAAATATTAGTGACGTAATTAGAGATATTTTAATGAAGTCGCATTTAAGCTAGTCGCTGACAGGTAAAACGTCGCTATAACGACGTTTTCTAGTGACATATTAACGTCACTAATATTTTTCTTATTAACGACGTTTAGCGATTCAACGTTGCTAAATTAGCGACGTAATTTGTGTTGCTGAACGTCGCTAAATTTTTTATGTTTAGCGATGTTTTAAAACACATTTAGTGACATTTTATTGACCTAAAAAATATTGTCATGTCAATAATTTAGCGACATTCAGTGATGTATTTAGCGACGTATTCAGCGACGTATATAAACGTCGCTAAACGACGCTAAACGTAGCTAATTTTTCAGTAAAAAAATAAAAAATATATAAAATTGTTTCCAAACCAATCTTCCTGCAGTTTATGAATTTCCAATTTATATAAATAGACCCGGAGCAACCCTTCGTTGAATTTCCAAGGTTCGCCGACCCCTTCGGTGGAACACTCAATACAGGTAAATTAACATATATTTAATATAAATCAAATAAATACACAGGCTTATAATAGTTCATAAAAATAGACAGACCCGGAGCAACCCTCCATTGAATTTTTTGGGTACGAAATATCACAAAAGTATATAAAATATCACAGTCATATAATAAACACAAAATAAAAGTATCACAGTCACACAAAAATGAACAATATAAAAGTATCACAGTCACACAATAACCACAATAAAAATATCACAGTTACACCATAAGTCTGATCCAATTTTTCAATCTTTTAAGGAAATCCAATACGCTGGAGCAGAACCCAGTCCCTCGGATACTTCGCATAAGCAGCGTCTAGGTGATCAATCTTCGCTATAGGTGCTGGGTGACTGGAACTCCCCCTCTGAGCTGGTGCCTGCCCAAAAGTAGGAGACACCACTTCCTACTTAACAGTAGAAGTTGTCACTTCCTCCTTAACAACCGCTTCCAATTTAATAGTATGAGGTATCTCTTCCTCCTTAACAATCACTTCCTCCTTAACAGTAGGAGTATCACTTTCTTCTTAACAGTAGGAGGTGCCTCTCTCAAGCGACATGCACGTACTCAGGTGATGGGTGACATCTGGTAAGATAGATGGAAACAAAGAATATAATTGATAACAGATATACTAAATATTTTGTAAACTATCGGAATAAAAAATTACAAATACTTATTTATCGATACTGCGGACCCAACTTAATTTAGCATCACTCCATAAGCATGTTGCATACTGAGGTAGCCAAGGACTTGATAAAAATGTGCATCATTGGTGAAAATTTATTAGTGAAGTGAGATGGAGTGATATCTCAAGTGGGGGGGTGTAAGTTATGAAACCACAGTAGCATTGATCCTTTGACTGCATTAGTGTGTGTGATAATGTGCAATACAGAGTGTGGTATCTAAGTGTGTGTGTGAGCTGATGACACACATGTGTTAATATAAAAGTTGAGGTCTGCAAGGGAAAGCGTAGATTAAGGGTGTGACTGAACTGTGGGGAATGCACACTTGATTATATATCAGACTGGTTGCAATAACAAATCGTTGGCAGTGTGTTGTAGGCAAGGCATTAGAAAAGGGGTTTCAACAGCAGCAGCAAACTGGGAATAAGATAACTGCAGTAGCTACCTAGGAGCAAAGGGGTCTGTGTGATACTGATGTGTATCTGTTCTCAAAGTTCAATGGGATACATTAGAGTTGAGGGGTGTCCAGGCAACCCATTGTTAATAATATACATATATTAATAGCAGATGTTATCATTGTTATTAGCAGCAGCTAGTATAGGTATCATTGTAAATTAGGATATGCATCCGTTAGTATATCAGTTAGTTATAATATTAGTTAGATAGTTATAAATGATATAAGTTAACAGTTAGTTAAGTTAGTGGTATACAATTACAGTTAGTACCATTAGTGTGTGTCCATATGTCCTGATTGTGTCCAGTATGTATGTGTGTGTGTGTGTCCTAGTTGTGTCTGGGTCTGGGTTAGGGTTTACCGAGCCGGGAGGAAGGGAGGAGGAGCGCCTGAGAGAGGGGTCGAGGGAGGATATATATATATATATATATATATATATATATATATATAATCTTAGATATTTCTTTTCAAAATTTTGATCTTATCATCAGTAGTTCGTCTCTTGAATGAAAAATGAACTAATTGAGCTAAGATAGGTGCTAATGATCAATATCAATGTGTTATAAATGAGTCTTTTATGCACATCAAGAAGAGGTAGTTGTTATGTTGTTAGTATCGTGTACAATACAATCTTATGGTACGATATGATATACTACTATTTTCATAAATATTGGTTTATCTAATAAAATACAAATTAGGCTGATAGTTTTGTAGGTTTGTCTATTTGAGTCATGATGTCATGTATACTTAAGAATTTGGATTCTAGAACTAGATTGAACTGTAAACGATGAAACAAGAAAAAATGTCTAACTTGCATTGTAACTTTGTATTCATGTGGTGGCATATATAATTTTAGTCGAGAAAACTTTGCTAACTTGCATTATAACTTTTTGTGCTTAGTATCTGTAGTGTAAGCACAATCTAGGGATTTTAATCACTTATCCATAAAGGCGGAGATGAAGTACTTTTTCACTTTAATCGATGATTACTCGAAGTACACTTTTGTCTAACTCCTCAAGTCAAAATATGAAACTTCAAAAAGTTTCAAGGACTTTAATGCAGAAGCTGAAGACAAACGGGTCAACAACTCAATGATCTTAATAAAAATAAGGTAATTATAATGAACTATATGTATTAATATACAAATTACCAAGTAAAGCACCTTAAAAAAGAGATAAAGCATCACAAGAAGCATCAGAGAGTTACTATATTGGTTCTGCATTATTCATAATAAAAATACATACTATATCGATCAACCCACTTGATTAGTACATGGATTAAAGGTCTATCTCTCTTGCTACTAAAATATACACTGGATAGTAACCCTATCCAAGCACGATAACTCATATTTTGAATCCTTCATGATAAACATGATATATCTAAACTCTTGATCTTCTATACTAGTTTCTAGGTTAAGATTGGTTAAATTTAGGATTTGTACAACTTTGCATGAAGAGTATCAACCCTACATTTCTTGGGGTATCACTATAAATTGGGCTTGTATTTTTTATTAGGCCTCTTTTGTCTCTTGGTCCATATTTTGAACATTTTTGTTCGTATAAAAAATTTATGTTCTACATATTTCTAAATTCACGATTCTAGATTTTTTTAGGAAAATTATATTTATATGGTTGCAATGATTGTGTAGAATCTTTCAATATTCCTATAAAATATGATGATTTACCTACACTACAGATACTAAGCACAATAAAGTTATAATGCAATTTAGCAAAGTTTTCTTGATTAAAATTATATCTGCCACCACAGGATCTTCCTCTCCCTAGATCTAAGAGTTGATCCTTAATAATCTATTCAAAGTAAAGTTTTAAAACAAATATTTGCGTTCTTCATTTTCATACTTGTTGTTTATTCAAATATGTTAGTACGACAGTAGCACAAACCTGTTAATATTTGTCAGCACAAATTTTGAGTACTTGTTAGTATTAAACTTGTTAAGACTATTAATTAAAGAAATATGTGTCCGTGTTAGTAAAAATGTGTTTAAACATTTATTTAAGCACTATTTAGTACCATAGTAGCATAAACCATTTATTTAAGCACCGTGTGTGTGTGTCCGTGTGTGTGTCCATGTGTTTAGGTCCATGTGTCAGTGTGTCTCCATGTATGTACGTATTCACGTGTGTCCATATGTGTCCGTATGTGTCCGTGTCCATGTGTGTCTACATGTGTGTCCGTGTTAGTACGAATTGTGTCATGTAGGGTTGTGTCATGTGTGTGTATCCATGTGTTCGGGTCCATGTGTCAAGGTTAGGGTTGTGTCATGTGTGTGTATCCATATGTCCTGATTGTGTCCAGTATGTGTGTTTGTCCATACGTCCTGGTTGTGTATAATATGTGTGTGTTTTCTAGTTGTGTCTGGGTCTGGATTAGGGTTTACCAAGCTGGGAGGAAGGGAGGACGAGCGCCTGAGAGAGGGGTCGACGAAGGAGGCCCACGCCGGAGGGGAGGAGCCGCGCCGGAGGGGGAGGAGCCGCGTCTGGGGTTGCATGTGTCGGGGTTGGGGGGAGAATACAGCGGCGGCGTGGTAGGGGACGAGGGAGGCCGTCAAGGGATGGGTCGTCGGAGACGCAGAGGGTCGCCAGAGCCGCGTAAGGTCCCTGGGGGAGGGTGGATCGCCGGTGGGGGAGCACGTTTTCAAAAAGTTGGGGGGGGGAAGAAATGAAAAGTCGAATTAACGAGGGAACCCTATATTCAGTAGTTTAGCGACGCCCGCACGAGACGTCGCTAAATGTCGCTAATTAAAAAATTAGCGACGACATAAAAAGACGCGCTAAATGTCGCTAATTGAAAATTAGCGACGTCATAAAAAGACGTTACTAAACATCGCTAATTGAAAGTTTACGACGTTATAGACGTCGCTTAATATGTCGCTAAAGATTAAAAAAATATCGCTAAACGTCGCTAAATCATAAAAATCGGCGGAGTTTAGTGACGTTAAAGAAGCTTATAGCGACTATTCTTTTAAAAATTGAAGTACAATCGCTAAATGCCGCTATGTGTTGCTAATAATGACGTCTAGCGACGTTTATTTTAGAAGTCGCTCAGGTATTTAAAATTAGCGACGTTTTATTAAGATGTCGCTAAAAACGTCGCTATTTTATCATATTTTGGTAGTGAAAGCCATAATCGCATCAGGTTGCACGACAACGCCCGATGGCCTTGAAGGTGAAGTAGTAGCGGTAGAGTGACCAGTGGGATATCTCATATTCCACTGCTTCTTGGCTATCTCAAAGGCCCGAACACCCGGTAGCTGAGCAAGGCCTGAGGTACGAATTAGGACAGGAGTACTAGGGCATCCCGCCGCTTCATCACCCGCTCGCACACCAACCCCAAACTGTGGTACAAAAACCTCAGATGACGATCCCGCCACCATAATATCGGGAACATTGGGAACAGCCTCCTCGGAACGACCAACCATCCCACCATCCGGAAAGTCCTTAACAACCAAGTGCCCAATAATAACATCGGGAGTAACAGCCACTGCACTAGAAGGACCCGCAATAAACCCTGCAGGGTGCTCTTCGCCTCTAAAGGGGCGAGGGAAGGATTCAAACCACATCCTGATAAGCTCACTACCCCTTCTTCTAGGATTTCCTCCTCGACAGCCATGTCTACTATATGTAAGGGTGGAACAGGGCATGCAAGACCAGAACAACCAATAATTAACTTCGTCCGGAGAATATGAAGCTGAAGCCAGAAAATATGATCTCTTGTGAAATTGTAAAATGACGTACCAGAGGGAGGTGGCGGAGGTCGTGGCTCATCCAGTATTTTCATAGCCTCCCCCATAGTTGTCATGTCTTCCACGGATATGTGCTCCAAAGGGGTATAAGGCTCCTCCGCCAAAGTCGCATCCAAGCCCCGAGCTCCCGAAGTTTTAGGTGCTGGTTCTGAGGTACCCATATCAGACTCCGGAGGGGTTTTCTCTTCCGATTCAGCATAAGAAATCACTGAAGCAGCTGCCCGTTGGGGATGGTCCCTCTTCTCCTGTGTCTGCAATTCAAACAGACTATAAAAGAGATATTCATAAAGAGGATCAGGAAGAATCAAATTAAGAGGGTTTATGGATACCGCCATAGCATCTAAATTATGTCTTGCTTCAGGAACCCTTTGTCATGCCCCAGTCCCAAAATACGTAGGACTAGGACACGTAAGCATGCCAACCGCATGGATATGGCGACTCCAATATATGGAAACCAAACCCATACGTACGTTGTAATATGAATATAAAATCCACAAGTGCTATAAACATATGTCACAAGTCACAGGGTACAATCTAAATCTCATCCACAGAAAATCAATATAAATGAATAACCCGCATCTATATAACTAAATCTCAACATAAGTATCTAAGGATGATAGTCGGATGGAAATAAATCCACTACCAACTCGAATATAAGAAGAAATAAAATATAAGTACAACACAACAACACCATATAGGAATACCAGCTAACAATCACGGGCTCGAAGAGAGGACATCCACGAAACATATATATCCATCCAAATCTGTGCTCCTGCAAATACTCAAGAACAGATACACCTGGCAGAGGACCAGGTCCTTAGAGGGACGTAACAAGATACAGAAAGCGAGCCAACTTGAATACAGTAAACATGCATATAATTTAAAAATAAATAAGTACGCTGTACAAGATAATCTATATGAATGCAAATGAGGACAACTTTTTGACGTATGGACAAGGGTAGGCTACTCGATCTACCTCACAACTCACACACACGTCAATGGACATCAGAAATCGATATACCGCGAAGGTAGCGACCAGCGAGACTCCAGAAATTGACATATCGCAGAGGTAGCGACCAGCGGGACACACGCCCGTAGTGCGAGCTATATACTATGGTTTACCAAAGTGGTTAAAAGCCCATACGCCTAATGATTGTCCTCTATGATACTAAGTGTCAAGTGTGTGTCAACATATCTAATATATAGTAATGACAGAAAGGAACTTCACATGCAATAAATCTACAAAAATATACTAAGCATGCAAAATACTGTAAGTAATTTGGCAAGGTATCTTGTCTGGTAAGAAAACTGTAAGGTGTACTGTCCAGAAGTCAAGCACACAGGATCAGAAGCTACGGCCTCAGAACAAATGTCTTCGGATACTGAAATAGATATCACCAACGTTCCCAGAATTAGCAAAATAGCTAAAAAGTACTTCCCTTTCGTCCAATTTGGACACAAGGGTAAAACGGTAATTTTGGGTCAAAGTGGGGCCCACGTGTGGCCCGCTTCGTACCGAAAAATGTGTCAGAACCTATGGTCTCCAAATTTGTCAAACTTAGTGTCAACAAGTCAAGAACGATGATACGAACCCAACGGAGCTTCCAGAATTGGATTCCGATGAGCAGATCACAAAATCGCCCGTCAAATAGAGCCGTGGGGCCCATGATACGCGATTTTGTCAACGTTCTCAGAATCGAACCAAACTTGGGTCACAGGACCAGCGTATTGCTACAAGTCCGATGATGCAAGTTTCGTCTCGATCTGACGTGTGTACACAAAGTTACAACGTATTCCAGAACAGGCGGATACGGGGCGTTGTCGGTGGATACGCGTTGATTCCGGCGTGCACGCACATCCGAATCAACTTTTGCGAAATTCCGCACGATCGTATCAACGGCGCGCACGTTTTGGTGAAGACCGTGTGCGACCAAGTCATCCCGTTTGGCGGGGCGCACTCAGTTCCGGGGTGAAACAAGGCGTTGGTTTTCCTGTTTTTGGATCGCGGTTTGCGATCACCACAAGACGCGACGCACCGAGCGGGTTGCACGGGCATCGAGAGGGTCACACAGCCTACGTATCACAACTGACGGAATCGAAAATGGGGTAACGAGAAGAGAGAACGGGTTACCTGAACAGGGCTTTGTGGAACGATGTTCTTCGTGTCCGCGAGGAGTTGCGACACGACACAAATCGTGTCTGGGTACTGTGTGGCCGTGTCCGAGTCACTGGGATGCTGCTGTGTCCGGGTTGGCCGTGACTGGGGCTAGGGGAGCGGATTATTGCCTAGCTAGGAGAGGGTGGCGAGGCGGAGCTGGTGGCTAGGGCACGGGCTAGGCGGAGCTGGGCGGAGGTCGGCGAGGGGAGGTCGGGGATGAAGTCTGGAGGATTAGGGTTCCGGCAAAGGCGGCGAGGGGATTAAATAGGGGCGCCGCCGGGTCAGAACAGTGATTCCTGGTAGAATTAGGATTAGGGTTTCGGTTAGGGTTTCGGGTTTGGGTCCGCGGGTCGGGTTCAACATGAATCCGGCCCGACCCGCTAGTGTTTAAGTATGGGTTTGGGTAGGCGGGTTTCGGGTCGGGTTTAGATCCGACCCGACCCGCTAAGGGCTGGATTTGGTTCAATTGAACCAGGTCTGAGTTGGTTTGGTTTATTTTGGAAATAAACCGGGTTTAGTCAGGGTTTATTTTGGTTTAAATATAAATTAGTTTTTAGGGCTTTAAAAATGCTTCTGGGGTCCAATAAATTTCCGAAAAATTACCCTATGTCTAGTTTTTCATTTTACACCCAAAAATATTATTTTCATAATATTTTAATATTAATTAACATCATTAAAAAAATTATTTAATCACAAAATACCTTAGTTTTAATTCCTGAAAATTATGAAAAATCCAAATTAAAAATTCCTGAAAAATTAGGGGATTTATAATATACCCAACTTAAAACAATTTCGTCCTCGAAATTAAACTAGGGTGGGGTTTCTCTCTCTAACCTCAGTTGATTACAGTCTAAAGGATTCTTCTTAAGTTAACATTGCAGTTTCTACCCAACTTAAAATTTACCCATCTATCCTCTAAGGCTATACATCTAAGAAGGCTATGCTCTAAATTATTTAATTATGTTATTTAATCCTGAAAGTTTTTAACACCAAACATAACATCTATGATATGCCCTTTATTACAAAAGAATAATCCTCAAGTATGTGATCGGCCTATGGGGTATATCTAGTACTCTCTGTGTATCAAACTTATACCAAGCAAGTGGTTTCGTCTTTCCGAAATAAGGGAAGACGGAGATCAATAATAAAGAGTTCAAGGGAGAGGTAATAGAATAGAAGTATCAGAATCAAGGCGTTTAAAGAATTCAAATGGGAATTATCAAGGCAGTTGTGGATTGAAATCTTATTTTGGTAATTCCTATTCACATGCTCGTATTAGTACAGTTATGTAACCGATACGATCTGCTCAGACATATCTAGAGGGCAAGTACATGTGTCTACTAGTCAACTATATATCTCAATCCACGTAAGGTATTATTACGAAGGGCGAATCAAGCGCATTATGGTTGATCAGACCGTAATACACTGATTCTGAAATGTATTATTGTGGGCCTCCCCAATAATACATATGTCATGAACAAGCTCGATAAAGAATAAGCTTGCAAAACTAGGCGATAAAATAGCAGCATAAGTCAAGATAGTATATGAAATATAAATGTGCTAGATCATGATAGAAGAAGTCACAACATATTTTAAGTCCACAAGAAGTTAAGACTATACAATCTCCACAGTTGTCATACAACTCCTTGTCTAAGTCGCTAGTCGACCAAATAGGGCATGGACCTCTAAATTCTACTGTCGTCTTATGCTAGCATACAATTAATGTCATTCAGTTATACTTCATCAATGGATCACAAGGACTATGTGATACTAGGTGGTGAGGCATACTACCCAACTTAAAACAATTAAACTAATACTGTGACAGTCTTAAGAGGATCCTGTAAAATAATCTTGCACATATAAATCAAACAGAAACTCTTATTAGGGTATATGAGGAAAGATCTTGGTACTTATTAGGGTCTCCTATTGCATTATATAAGTAAGGGTCACCTTAAATCTTAATCATAGTGCTCATAGAACATGTGTCAACATTAAGAATGGAAATGTTACTAGTCTCAAGGGGGAGGGAATACAACTTGTATCGAGGTGGGGGTACAATTACGTGATCTACAACTAGGGGTAATCATCACAATCTAACTGAACAACTCAACTATCATATTCTAACTACAAGACACACAATTCAAAATTCAAGATTACAAGTATAACTTTAGCAAACTATATATCCTGTCATAGAATACAATCACTTGGTCTATAATTAGGGGTGTCAGATGGCACGAATTGAAAGATGAAGAGAAGAAACGTAATCAGTCGTCGCACACTAGCGAGTGCTTTGGTCGCAGAGGAGCAATGTATGAAATTAAAATAGAGGGCTCTAGATAGCATCATGGTTCTCTAAGGGGGTGGTATGCTAGTTGCTATGTTCGAGGCATGATCAAGGAAAAAGTGTTTGATTACATTCCTCTAGGCTTCCGAAGGTGCTGTCTACTAATAATAAGACAATGTTCTAAGTTTATAATTCTCCAATACTATTTAACTATGAAGGTCAGGTTCAGTCCTAAATTTCAATTTTTGGTTTTCTATTGGTTCCTCAATACTAGGGTCAAACATTATGGTAAACTTCTAACTAACACTAGTAGTGTCTATACTACTCTCAAGTCTTCTTAATACATCAAGGGGTAATGGTATACCAATCTAAAGATAAGGAATTCTAGGGTTCACTAGATATTCTAAACTTAGTGGTGTGTCTATATTCTTGTTGTATTCTTAATAGGTGTGCTACTCTAATTATCATCCTAATAATAGGGGTTCCTATATTCTAGCAGAAGGCTATATATACTCAAGGAACTTATTAGGGAAGTACAGGAATCAAGCAGGATACAATTGTTCGAATAGAACAGAGAGGAGGAAGATGAATCATAGTCAAATGTGGATGAGATCCTATACTCTATTCCTAGGTGCAGGCTTGTTCGGTACAGTAACATAACCGAAATAATATGCTCTCGACCTGCATGGGCCACCACAAAAACTTGTCACGCCCCAGTCCCAAAATATGTAGGACTAGGACACGTAAGCATACCAGCCGCATGGATATGGCGACTCCAATATATAGAAACCAAACCTATACGTACGCTGTAATATGAATATAAAATCCACAAGTGGTATAGACATATGTCACAAGTCACATGGTAAAATCTAAATCTCATCCACAGAAAATCAATATAAATGAATAACCAGCATCTATATAACTAGATCTCAATATAAGTATCTAAGGATGATAGTCGGATGGAAACAAATCCACTACCAACTCGAATATAAGAACAAATAAAATATAAGTACAACTCAACAACACCATATAGGAATACCAGCTAACAATCACGGGCTCGAAGAGAGGACATCCATGAAACATATATATCCATCCAAATCTGCGCTCCTGCAAATACTAAAGAACAGATACACCTGGCAGAGGACCAGGTCCTCAGAGGGACGTAACAAGATATAGAAAGCGAGCCAACTTGAATACAGTAAACATGCATATAATTTGAAAATAAATAAGTACGATGTACAAGACAATCTATATGAATACAAATGAGGACAACTTTTTGACGTATGGGCAAGGGTAGGCTACTCGATCTACCTCACAACTCACACACACGTCAATGGACATCAGAAATCGACATACCACGGGGGTAGCGACCAGCGAGACTCCAGAAATTGACATACCGCGGGGGTAGCGACCAGCGCGATACACGCCCGTAGTGTGAGCTATATACTACGGTTTACCAGAGTGGTTAAAAGCCCATACGCCTAATGATTGTCCTCTATGATACTAAGTGTCAAGTGTGTGTCAACATATCTAATATATAGTAATGACAGAAAGGAACTACACATGCAATAAATCTACAGAAATATACTAAGCATGCAAAATACTGTAAGCAATTTGGCAAGGTATCTTGCTTGGTAAGAAAGCTGCAAGGTGTACTGTCCAAAAGTCAAGCACACAGGATCAGAAGCTACGGCCTCAGAACAAATATCTCCGGATGCTGAAATATATATCACCAACATTCCCAAAAATAAGCAAAATAGCTAAAAAGCACTTCTCTTTCGTCCAATTTGGACATAGGGGTAAAACGATAATTTTGGGTCAAAGTGGGGTCCACGTGTGGCCCGCTTCGTACCGAAAAATGTGTCAGAACCAATAGTCTCCAAATTCGTCAAACTTAGTATCAATAAGTCCAGAACGATGATATGAACCCAACGGAGCTTCCAGAATTGGATTCCGATGAGCCGATCACAAAATCGCCCGTCAAATAGAGCCGTGGGGCCCACGATACGTAATTTTGTCAACGTTCTCAGAATCGAACCAAACTTGGGTCACAGGACAAGCGTATTGCTACGAGTCCGATGGCATAAGTTTCGTCTTGATCTGACGTGTGTACACAAAGTTACAATGTGTTCCAAAATAGGCGGATACAGGGCGTTATCGGCGGATACGCGTTGACTCCGGTGTGCACGCACATCCGAATCAACTTCTGCGAAATCCCGTACGTCCGTATCAACAGCGCGTACATTTCGGTGAAGACCGCGTGCGACCAAGTCATCCCGTTTGGCGGGGCGCACTCAGTTCCAGGGTGAAATAGGGTGTTGGTTTTTCTGTTTTTGGATCGCGGTTTGCGATCACCACAGGACGCGACGCACCGAGCGGGTTGTACGGGCATCGAGAGGGTCACATAGCCTACGCATCACAACTGACGGAATCAAAAACGGGATAACGAGAAGAGAGAACGGGTTACCTGAACAAGGCTCCGTGGAACGATGTTCTTCGTGTCCGCAATGAGTTGCGACACGACACAAATCGTGTCTGGGTACTGTGCGGCCGTGTCCGAGTCACTGGGATGCTGCTGTGTCCGGGTTGGTCGTGTCCGGGGCTAGGGCAGCGGGTTGTGGCCGGGCTGGGAGAGGGTGGCGAGGCGGAGCTGGTGGCTAGGGCACGGGCTAGGCGGAGCTGGGCGGAGGTCGGCGAGGGGAGGTCGGGGATAAAGTCTGGAGGATTAGGGTTCCGGCAAAGGCGGCGAGGGGATTAAATAGGGGCACCGCCGGGTCAAAACAGTGATTCCGGGTAGAATTAGGATTAGGGTTTCGAGTTTGGGTCCGCGGGTCGGGTTCAACATGAATCCGGCTCGACCCGCTAGTGTTTAAGTATGGGTTTGGGTAGGCGAATTTCGGGTCGGGTTTAGATCCGACCCGACCCGCTAAGGGCTGGGTTTGGTTCAATTGAACCGGGTGTGAGTTGGTTTGGTTTATTTTGGAAATAAACCGGGTTCAGTTAGGGTTTATTTTGGTTTAAATATAAATTAGTTTTTAGGGCTTTAAAAATGCTTCTGGGGTCCAATAAATTCCCGAAAAATTATCCTATGTCTAGTTTTTTATTTTACACCCAAAAATATTATTTTCATAATATTTTAATATTAATTAACACCATTAAAAAAATCATTTAATCACAATATACCTTAGTTTTAATTCCAGAAAATTATGAAAAATCCAAATTAAAATTTCTGAAAAATCAGGGGGTTTACACCCTTAGTACAAGGGGAC
The DNA here is from genome assembly GCA_036927795.1 of Iris macrosiphon. Classification (NCBI taxonomy): domain Eukaryota; kingdom Viridiplantae; phylum Streptophyta; class Magnoliopsida; order Asparagales; family Iridaceae; genus Iris; species Iris macrosiphon. The sequence goes on along the minus strand of JAYESA010000008.1, from coordinate 167,117,734 downwards.
CTACCTCTCTGCTTGAGGTCCCCTTTACGGGGGGCTTAATATTCATCGTTGGTCCCGTCTCTGGGACCACATTTGTCCTCGCCTTCATGGATTAGCGAGCATGCTGGGTCCCGACCTTCGGTTTGCGCTTCACAATTGGAGGATCATCAGAAGGGGATGTCGTCTGTTCTTACCCAGTTGAAGGATCCAACTCCACAATCAGAGGCCTGGCAACACTCTTTCCTTTTTCGGGCGTCCAATGCACCCTCGCTTCCGGAGGTATCAACATAGTGCCTTCGATATAACTCCCCTCCGGGTCAAAGCCAGCAGGCAGAGCATTAGTCGTACAGTAGTACTTCGTGGCCGTATAGAACATCTTCGGTACGATACTGGTAGCGGGTAGGAGAAACTGAGCTTGAGTTCCAGTTGCGCTGTAGTAAGCCCAGGTTCTGTAACGACGCATTCCATTCAAGAGGATAGCTGATTCAAATGGCACAAGTGCAACGATTCGACCCGCTTTGCTCTGTGAGAAGACTCGTTTGAGGCAAAGTATTTCAGACTTGGACCTTCAGGAATTCATAATTTGACTTTCAAAGGCTCGCTCGGGTTATCACTCGACCGAGGCGAATCATCGCCAATATGGGTGGCTACTATGAACTTGTCTTTGCTTATCCTGTACACTTAAAATATGGACCATACATCCTAGTCGCTAGGTGAATCACCCATTGCATGATAATAAAGAATACAATGCACCTAGCTAAGAGAATAATCCCATCTTGTATTGCATGTGTTGGAACATAAAAATAAAACTTGGCTAATAATCGAACCCTCGCATGCTACCTTAGCTTCGTAAAGTATACCCTGCTATGCCTCGAGTAGATCATTATATACTCTTCGTAGTACACTGCTTCACTTGTTTATACTGCTCGCCTTATGGATTATGTCGCTCGATAAGGCCCCTGTACGGCTTCACTCCTCGCACTACCACTTAGACCCGTGCTAACGTAAATGCTTATGTTTCATATAATTTTTTTTTCTCGAAACGATAATACTGATAACTTAATCAATTTTACCCTCTATAACATCATTAATCCTAGCAATCATAAAATTACCCACCAAAATAATTTATATATGGCATATCTAATTCTAGCCAACCTTCTAAGATCAAATCAAATCTCCAAAATTTATAATCTTTATACAATATATCTTTATCTCATCAAATCTCAAAACTTAATTTAATTTCATCTATTCTTAAAATTTAAATTCAATCACAAAGTTTAAAATAATCTCATATAAAATTTTGAATTCCAAAAATTGTTCCATCAAATTTTACTCCTCTATATTTTGTTTTTCCTTTATATAATCAACCACAATTTCTGCACCATAATTTTTACTTACCTTTAATTCAACAATTATCGCAAAACTTACTCAAATTCACCAGATATTAATCAACCTCTAAATGTTTTTTTCAAGGAACTATAAATCTATTTTATCAAACTCTTCTTCAAGTTTTAAAATTTTAAATTCTATCATTTAAATTTTCAATTGAAATCTAATTCCGCAAAACTTTACTTAATAACTCAATTTTAATAATTTAAGTTTAAATCCAATCCTCTAATTTAAATCCAACCATTGCATATTCCCCTGAATAAATTTTAATTCAAATTTTCATCCACCAAATTTGAATTTAAAACTATTCTCTCAATATTTTTCTTTATATTATTATTTTCCACACAATACTCAAACAATAAAATAATTACGAAATCTTGAAATTAAGATTCACCAATGTGCCATTTCTTCATATCCTAAAATTCTCAAATTTAGATTTCAAGTCAAATATTATCAAAATCTTCAAATTTAAACCCACAAAATTTAAATGTCTCATGATTTTTAAAATCTAAATTTAAATTCATCACATAATCTCTTTTAAATTTAAACACAAATCCAATCATATCGTAATCTTCAAAACCTTATGGTTTAACAAAATCGTCAATGTTGTCATATCAAATTCTTAACCCTTTATTTAAATTAATGTTTATCCTTATATTTTAAACTCCACAACATTTAAATTCATCCAAAATATTTTAATTTAAAATTTTAAATCCATTACATCATAATCGCCTTAAAATTTTAAATTAAATAAATCTCTAGCTCCTTATCTCATCATTTTTTTCTGAATTTAAAATAAATTACCCCTTTTTTTTCAAATCACATAGAAGATTAAGCCTCAAAGCACCAAAATTTGACAATTCTCATCTTCATCAATTGATTAACCTCCAAACCAATTCGCTATTCAAGAAGCCTACCCAACTTAGATAAAACCCTCTTATCAAAACACAATATTATATCCTAAAATAAAACCACTCACATACATCTAAAAGTTTTATCTAATAGTAACCCATCACTTCTAATCTAGGTAATTAATATAGTCCATCTTGTTTTAGGTTCCTACTAGTAATGTCTTAATCTATTCACACTCTAATATCTAAAAAAATTCTACCATAATCTTCACTACTCAGGTAACCATCTACTTACAAATAATCTATAAAATATGTCTTCTTCGTCTTGACGAAAATCTTCTCCTGGGAAGATCACCATGCACGAGTGTTCGTCTCTCCGAGTTAGGGAAAAACGAGAATCAAAGAATAAGAGTTCAAAGAAAGTATGGATGATTACAATTTCAAGGTTCAAGGACGATATTAGAAATCAAAGGAAGTTCCAATAGCAATTGTAGATTACGATCCTAACAACCTTATCCTAACTGCAGGCCCGCTCGGCACAATAACGTAACCAAAATGATATGCTCAGACTTGCATGGGCCACCACAAAAATATGTATCGTCCCAGTCCCAAAATACATAGGACTAGAAATACGTAGCATGCCAAATACGCATTCGACTAGACTCTGGTCTGACTCGAATACGTATAAGCAGAATAATAAGGATAACTTTCTAAGAATATTTAAAATATCTATATCACAATCCACATAAAGAACAAAATATCAAGAGTGAACTATATGTGCTAAAGTCGGCCGTCTAGTAACACATAAGTTCGAATAGACTCGATAAAAAAATATGAGTCTATAAAAACTAGGCTACATCAGAAGATAAATAAAAATAAGAATAAATAACCATAACTCCGGTAGAAATGATATAAGTACCTGGCACCAATGTCCGCATGACAAGCAATACACATCAGCAACTCCAAAGGCTCCATAACCGTCTATGCTGCAAAAACTTGTAAACCCCCTCATTTATTTTTATAGATAGACTGGTTTTGGGTTAGAAATTTTAGTTTAGCATCTGGTGTTTGAGGATTAGAATTTGTGTTACCGTGGTCTGGTTATTTATTTTAAACCCTTGGTGCACCCTACCGTTGTTGTAATAATCGGAGCCCAACCTTAGCCCATAATTTCCAACAAAATATTGCACACTTGACTTGACAAGCCAACTTAGGCGATGTACTTTTCCGTCACTCAAAATCATAATCCCTTGTGCTCTAATTTAATTGCACAACTTTCCGTATCCAAAATCTATTATTTAATCTGGTGTCGCGTATCTATGTCGTTGCCATCAATTTTGAGACACAAACTCAACCCGTTTAGCCGGACCAATTAAAGGGTCCAAGACTGGCACCAAGCCAACACCCTTTATGACCTTTGTGTCACTCTAAATTGAGACCCCATGTGCCCCCAATCAATTTAAGAGCACATGACAATTTATTTTAATTAAATTGGGGATACCAACTTTGACTAATCCCAACTTAACCGTAATTTAATCCAATACCCTATAAATTAAGCCCATACCAAACACAACACCCCCTCACCCTACAAAATACCAAACACCAATTCTTCCACCAAGTTTTCAGTATTTCATGTGTCTGTGCAAATACCCAAATTTAAGGGAATTATTTGCAAAATTTGTACTAGGTGTCATCACCACATTGGTTCAAACCAAATGGAGAAGCCCTCCACTCATTGACTAGTCAAACTCACTCCTCTCTCACTCTCTTTTGTATGAATATTTCTTTATGTTAGATCCTATCCACTCATTCAAATGAGGATTTGATCATCACCACCCACTACCCATCACCCATCACCCATCCCTATAAGAGGTCTATTCCTACACACATCCCAAGCAGGCCCTAATCCCCAACACCTAGGAAAATACCCCCTCCCCCCTTTTCTCTCTCCTCCCTCCTTCTCCATGCACAGCCATTCTTCTTCTTCCCTTCTTCTTCCTTTCTTCTTCTTCTTCTTCCACTCCACTTCTCCTTCTTCATTTAAACCCCTCACCCGGCCGGTCCCCTACTCCGGCAACCATCACCACCGAGCTACCCCGGTCTCCACCCGAGTCACCCGCTCCACCATCCCGACCGGAGATCCTCCGCCTGGTCGACGAGCGCGACAACAGCATCTCCCGACCTTCTCTCCCTGACGGCGGTCGAGCCCACGACGAGAGCTGAGCCACCCTCTGTCGATCCCAACTCGTCCACCCTCTTCATCTTCATCACCACCGGCCGGATATGGAGAGCCGTCTCCACTGACCACCCGCTGCTACTGTTGACCACCGAGCCCATCGACTCCAGGAGCCGAGCACCATCCCGCTGCCATAACCCTCACCACCACGACCACCTTCACAACCATTGACGTCTCCTCCGTAGACCATCCTCCGGTCAGTTGAGCATCTCGACGACAGTACTCCACCACCACCGCGGTCATCTCCAGCACTTCGCAACCACCGCCATCACCACCTCCACTCGTCCATCCTGCCATCATCACCGGCCACTCCGGCGAGTCACCGCCAACCCATTCTTTCGCCGCTGCAATACTGTCATCACCACCACGCTACCAGTGCAGACCAACGCCTTCAGTCGACACCCCCTGCTGCACACCCTCAGCCGTGCTCCATCCTGTACCACCTCCCTCGACCAACGTCAACCAACACCTCCCCCACCTCGCTATCGACCTCACTCCGAGCAACCACCCCAGCGTGCCACCGTGCCGCCGCCAAGGTGAACACTCCCCCTCTCTTTGTGTTGTATATTGTGTTTTGTTTTGTTATGTTATGTTTAGTATTATTGTGTGTGGGTTATATATATTGAGTTAGGACTGATGGTATGCATAATGCAATAATCTTTACGGTTTGAGGTTAAGTAAAATATGCGTTGATGGTTGTGGCGGAGAAGGTTTAATTGTTGTGAATGCTCTAGACGAACTTAGGGTTTTAAAAGCATGAGTTTTAGGATTTATTATATTTTAATATATATGAAATTGATGGTTATATGCTAAGTTATTATTTAGGGTTATGGTTAATGCATTGAATATGGTTTGATGTTATGTATGCATTTAAACGGTCGTAAAATGATGGTGATATTAAAACATTGATTATTATCAAGGAGCAGGTTTATTACTATAAAATGGTAAAGTGATATCAAATATTGGGTTAATATTGAAAGCTGTTGATAAAGTTGTTTGAGGACTAGCCGTACATAGGTGGAAATAAGGTTCAAATAATTTACTGTCTGAATTTATAATCGAGGGTTTTGATAATTAAAAATAAATTATTCGAGGATGACATTTAAATGTGCATGTTAACGTCTGTGAACACCGGGGTAAAATTTGAGGATTGATCGTGGCTTGAACTACTGAACATCGTGATGAATATAGTAAGATTAAGGATTTATTTGATGATATTGTATAGGTGATTAATTGGATTAGATGTAACATACCTTTAGTCAACCTTGGTCAACCCTCTAGCTTAGTGTCTGTGTGAGTTGTAACAGAGGTTTAAACATATGCTTGACGTGTGTCACATCTTATTTTAGCCTCGTGATAGTTTATTGATTGAGATTGTATCCCGTCTCTAGGTACTACGGGACCCGCGGACTTGGACGTTGTACCGGAGACCCATCTTCAGCAGCCGGATTCAGGCAAGTGTACCTTGCCACCCTGTACTTCAGTTACCAGATATTTATTATTTTATTATATGCATTGTGCACTTATTTGACTATAATTGTTACTTCGCATCTGGGTCACAATCGGGTACAAACGTTCGTCGGTAATGTCTGGTAGCGAGTGATAGATGTTCGCAACACCTTGATGTACGTACATGTGTATATCATAACCCTAGGACACATTCAGACACTATCTTTGTGCCAGATTTTCTGTATCCTGATACTGATATCATGACCAGAGACTGGGATGACCTTTGGGTCGCGTTTGTTGATAGTTACTTCTGTATGATGAGACTGCTAGATAGAGGTTCAGGTTCAGAGCACACTCGTTGACCGCTTGGGAAGGGGAAGACAATTACTAGACGTTTGGGCTCCTCTGCACGCGCTTTATATATTTATATGTCATTTTGATGTATTTCTGTATCCGGAGTAGTAGTATCACCCGTGTGACTCTGTGCTCGGAGCTACGGTACGTCCCATGTGTCTCTGTGTTCGGAGCTACAGTTTTATTTTGGATAGCCCACACGTCGAACATTGTCTTCAAACTGTGTCTCACTTAGGTCGTTATGCTAGATTACACCGTCGTTGTACTTGTACTTTCTGTTGTACTTTGGAATGATGTATTTTTGTACCTTGTTACGTCCCTCTGAGGACCTGGTCCACTGCCAGTTTTGCAGCATAGACGGTTACGGAGCATTTGGAGTCGCTGATGGAGTTGCTTATCTTGCGGGCATTGGTACCAGGTACTCATATCATTTCTACTGGCATTATGATTACTTTATTCGTATTGATTATTCATCTGCTATTGTAGCCTAGTTTTTGTAGACTCATCTTTTCTCGAGTCTATTCGAGTTTGTGTGTTTACTGGACGGCCGACTGTAGCACATGTAGCTCATTCTTCTGTATTTTTGTTCATTGTGGATTGAGACATAGATGTTTATATTTACTGGATTATTTAGATAGTTACCAGTAGTTTACAGCTCATACGTATTCGAGTCGGACCAGAGTCTGGTCGAATGCGTAGCTGGCGTGTCGCGTATTCCTGGTCCTATGTATTTTGGGACTGGGGCGTGACATATTTTTGTGGTGGCCCATGCAGGTCTAAGAGAATATCGTTTTGGTTACGTTACTGTACCAAACGAGCCTGCAGTTTAGGAGTTATTGTTGAATAGGCTCTCAATCCATAATCGATTTTTTAAAACTCCCTTTTGTATGTGATTATCGCCCTTGGACTTCCAAATAGTATTCGTTCAGTTTTCTTCAATATCGTTATCATTGTTTCTCATCTCATATTATTTCGGAAGGACGAACGCTTGTGCCTGATGGTTCCCTCCAGAAGAAGATCGAAGTCCAGACGACAGAAGACAGAATTCGTGTACTAATCTCTGAAAAGATTGTTACCCTTAGTAGGATAGATTGATAGGTTCTTTTTTTATTCTAGAACTAGTGTGGAAGGTTAGCAAGAGAATTGGACCCAGTAGTACCCTACCCGTACTTGAGATAGCAGTAATTTTGGAAATACTGGAAGTTGGAAAGATTGTTGATCATAACCCTCTAGAATAATTTATGGAAATGCATAGCCCAATGCTAGAAATAAGTTATTGTATATGATAGCGATACCAGGAACGATATTATGGACTAGAGGAGATAAAATTTTAGGCTCTCACCTGGAAGATGATGATCTGATACCAAAAATTCTAGTATGTGCTTGGGTGATATCATTATTATAATTATACTATATGACTCGGAGCAATAAATAACGGAAATGAGAAATTTGAGGAATATAATTGTAAGGAAATTTTTTGAAGAGAAGAGTAATTATACATTATGCAAGGAAAAATTTTCTTTTGGAGGATTGGTGTTGAAGATAAAACTGGAGAATTTATTATGAGGTTAAGTTTAGATTATGACATTGACCTAGGAATAGATGGGTTGAGCCAATACCATACGATGCTAGATTGTTGATGTGGTTGCACTATATTTAGACCCCCAGATCACCCTGAGTTTGAGTTTCTTCGGGAAGTCCGAGAGCATGGAGTCCAACCTACCTTAGCGACACACATTGCAGAAGGAAAACCGCTATACCCACATTTTATATTAGAGCTTGAGGATGTGTTTCCAGAGGATCTTCCAGACCTGCCACCTAACAGAGAGAGAGATTTCACTATAAAGTTGACTCCCGGAGCCGAGCCAGTTACTTCCCCCATTTACAGACTAGCACCGATAGAATTGGTTGAGTTGAAGGTCCATAATAGAGGATCTCTTAGACAAGGGTTTCAGTCGGGCTAGTATTTCTCCATGGGGAGTACCCATCTTATTGTGCCGAAGAAGGACGGGACGGTATGTTTGTGTATCGATTACAAGGCGTTAAGTGCTGTAACGATAAAGAACAAGTACCCACTGCCGCGCATCGATGATTTATTTGACCAGCTTAGTGGCGCATGTGTATTCTCGAAGATCGATCTCAGATCAGGCTATCATCAGATCAAGGTACGGAGAGAGGATATTCCGAAGATGACTTTCCGGACGAAGTATGGACACTATGAGTTTCTAGACATGCCGTTTGGTTTAACCAACGCGCCAGCAGTATTTATGAGCCTGATGTCACGACCTGCACCCGGATATTCGGGCACGAGTATGTGGGTACGTCCAGCCTACGCCACAGTGTTGGCGGTAGTACGCTGTCTAGGTCATATTCACAGTTAAATTAAAATCTAGCTCATTCACAATAACAAATAGGCAAGGATGATAACAGGAAATATGAATGCTAAGATTTCAAATAAAAAAAATGTGACAACAATCCACAATTTTATTACAGAACCAGAAGATAAATCGGGGACAAACCCGATTACTATGCTGAAAGAAAAATACTAACTAACTGGCTACTACTCCTCAAAAGTAGTCTCCTGAGTAGGAACAGGCTCCTCAACAGTATCATCTGCTACCTCATATGGGCCATAAAAGGTGGGGGCATAGTCCTCATCATCGCCTAATATCAACGGATCCAGTCAGGAAAGGAGCAAAGTACCAATACACAACAAGATTAAACTAAATATTTATAACAATTAGAAAAAAACTGACTAAGTATCATGATAATAATATGCACAACAAGTAGTGAAATTAACTAAGAGTTACGCACTAAAGATCAGGAATATAAGTAAAACAGGATTAATTGCTATAAACCAGAGACATGAGTAAAACATGAATATAATGAGACAGGAAAAATGGAACTACAACAAGTCAAGAACTATGTGTGTAAAATTGTGTATTTAGAATACATAGTTGGCATGTAGGGGTTATAAGGCTAATAAGGCACGCCATAGGCGGCTAGCAGTCAGGAATAATCAAGTATAAGGCTGAGGGTACAGTCGCGTACCAACAGCTAGCAGTCACGACAGGGGGAAGGGTAAACTACATGCCTCCTAGTATTCTCCCACCCGACACGAAAAGAAAGACATGAAATCCAATATTCTAACACTACGTATAATTATCCAATGGTACCAGTAGAGCAAGAAACTAATTATCACAATATAAAGAATAAACTTGAAGTGCAGGTACTTGCCTGATGTTTTGGATCCCAACTAGAGTTCTATCCTCGGGAAATTTCCAGAAATGTCTCCGGATACTGAAATAAATATTATCATCATGCTTAGAATATATCAAATAGCTAGAAACGCCTGTCCTTGAGTCCAATTTGGAGACAAGGGCAAAAACGATAATTTTGGGTCAAAACGGGGTCCGCATGTGGGCCCGCTTTGCACCGAAAAACGTGTCAGGGTCAAAGGTCTCCAAATTCACCAAACTTAGTGTCAACAGGTCAGGAACGATGATACGAATCCAACGGAACTTCCAGAATTAGATTTCGATGAGCCGATCACAAAATCGCCCGTCGAGTGGGGCTTGTAGGGCCCACGACATGCAATTTCGTCAACGTTCTCAGAATCAAACCAAACTTGGGTCACAGGACCAGCGTATTGCTACGAGTCCGATGGCGTAAGTCTCGTTTCAATCCGACGTGTGTACAGAAAGTTAGGACATAATTCAGAAAAGACGGATACGGGACGGTGTCCGCGGATACGCGTTGATCCTGGTGTGCACGCACACCCGAATCGACTTCCGTGAAATCCCACACGTCCGTATCAACGACGCGCACGTATCTGTGAAGACCGCGCGCTACCAAGTCGTCCCGTTTGGCTGAACGTACCCAGTTCCGGGGTGAATCGGGTCGTTATTTTTCCTGTTTTTGGATCGCGTTGTGCGATCACCACAGGACGCGATACCCCGAGCGGTTTGCCCGGGCACCGAGAGGGTCGTGCAGGCATCGCAAAACAATTTACTGAATTAAAAACGGGGCCGCGAGGAGAAAGTTACACGTACCTGAACAGGGCTCGAGAAATTGGAATTTCTCGTGTCCGTGTCGTGTCCGACACTAGCCGACACAGGAAATTAGGGTTAGGGTTTCTGGAAGCTGCCGGCGGCCGAAGAATCGCCGGAGAGAGGCTGGGGCGGTCGGAGACTTCGCCGGGCGGCTCGCGGAGGCGGTCGGCTACGCGGGGCTGAGGCGGAGCGGGGTGGCGAGGTGCTGGAGGAGCTGGCCGGAGGCTGTCGGCCGGCGGAGCGGGTCTGCGCGTGGGGCGACTGGACCGGAGGAGAATGAGGATGAGGGGAGGTGGCTGGGCGGCCTCGCGGGGGTGGCGAGGTGCTGGAGGAGCTGGGGAAGAAGGTGGCAGCGGCTAGGGAGGTCGACGGTGGCCGGAGGGAAGAAAGGGGGAGGGGTTTTATAGAAGGGAAGAGGGAGAGGGGAGGCCGGGCAAGGCGGAGGGGAGAGGGGATCGTGGCGGAGGAATCGGGCGCCGGACGGAGCGGGGTCGAGGCGGAGGAAGCGGGCGCCGGAGCGGCCACGCGGGGCTGGGGGGCGACTGGTTCAGCGGGTCGGGCGGCTCGCGGTTCGGGTTTGACCGACCCGACCCGACCCGCTAGTCTTTGCGGGCTGGGCCGGTTGGGCCCAAATGGTTTGGGCCGAGAAATGGGCCGCGGGCTGGGCTGGTAGTTAATAAATAAAATGAATGAATAAATAAATAAATAAATAAATTAGTTAATAGTTTTTAGGTATTTTAAAATAGGTCCGGGGCCAAATAAATTTCAGAAAATTATCCTAAGTCCAGTTTTTTATTTTACACCCAAAAATATTATTTTCATAATATTTTAATGTTATCTATTATCAATTAAAAATCATTTAATAATTAAAACCCTGATTTTAATTACAGAAAATTCCCAGAAAATTCCAGAAAATTGTGGAAAAATCCAAGTTTAATATTTTTGAAAAATCAGGGGTTTACAATCTACCCAACTTATAAAATTTTGTCCTCGAAATTAAAATTAAGCCATAATCTGTTAATCCTTCATGTTCATAAGGCAAGTCAATCACAATCTCCTTGCGATAATTAAAATCCTAATCATATCCACTGCAATCACTTCAAGGTTAAGATGACTACTGTTCCAATCAAAATTCAACCTACGGTTATTACTTCTTACTTCCTCAAATTATCCACAGGCAAATTTTAAATTAAGTCCATATAACATCTTCAAGATTTGCACACGCTTATAAATTTGCCTCACGATTCTAACTATCATAGTTTCCTCTAGAAGTGATTCGAGTCTAATAGTATTCCCATTCACAATTGTATGCTTCAACTTTTAAATTCCATTCACATCCTCAATATTCCAACTAGGTAGTCCAACCATTAAATTTTAATTCTTAATTCAAATCATCAAATTGAAAAATAATTTAAATGTAGTCCACCAATGTTCAAGTATGAAATTCTATATTTTTATCCTTTAAATTTTTAAAATTAGAATGGCTTGAACCTCTCCCAATCTAATCTTACTCGGTCACAATCTAAAAGAAATTTATCTCGAGTTGACAATGCACTGCTACCCAACTTAGAATTTACCCATCCATCACATAAGGCTATATACCTTAAGAAAATATTCCTTAATATGTTTACTCATGTCATTCAATCCTCGAAACTTCAACGCCGATCATATCACATATGATATGACCTTAATTACGAAAGGATAATCCTCAAGCATGTGATCGGCCTATAGGACATATCTAGTATTCTCTGTGTACCAAACTTATACCAAGTACGAGGTTTCGTCTTTCCGAAATAAGGGAAGACGAAGATCAATAATAAAGAGTTCAAGGGTGAGGTAATAGAATAGAAGTGTCGGGATCAAGACGTTTAAAGAAGTTAAATGGGAATTGTCAAAGCAGGTGTGGATTGAATACTATCTTGGTAATTCTTATTCACATGCTCGTATTAATACGGTTATGTAACCGATATAATATGCTCAGACATGTCTAGGGCAAGTATATTTGTCTACTAATCACTACATATCTCAATCCACGTAAAGTATTATTTCGAAGGGCGAATCAAGCGCACTATGGTTGATCAGACCGTAATACACTGATTCTGAAATGTATCATTGTGGGCCTCCCCAATAATACACTTGTCATGAACAAGCTCGATAAAGAGTAAGCTTGCAAAACTAGGCTATAAAATAGCAGCATAAGTCAAGTACAACAAAATTAAGTGCGCTAGATGATGATGAAAGGAGGTACAAATTATTTAAGTTCACAAAACAAAAACATAATAAGCACAATAGCAAAAGACTCTACAATCTCTATAGTTACCAAATATTAAAGCATACCAGGTTATTAGCAAGTTCAAAATTACTAGGTTGGGGCTGAGGTCACGAACCAATAGGCACGAGCTAAAACAATACTAGAAACGGTATCTACGAATCACTTACGCGCGTTAGCTACTCCAAGAGTCTGCGCATTCTCCATGGTCATCGCGTAAGCTTGTCCGCGTCCTTGAGGTGGTGCCCTCTGCTGTAGTTGGGCTTGCTGGGAGAGTGCTGCTGGTGGTACCAAGGGTAGTCTCGTTTCGGGTGCTGGTAGAGCATCTCGTGGTGATCTTGTAGGAACTTCGTCGCTTGCTGATAGATCCATTACTCTGTATCCAAAATAAACGATAAGAGGCGCACAGGAATCAAGGCAGGATGCAAGTCAAGGAATTAATTCAAATCCGAGATAGATGTCATGAACGATTCAAGCAAGTGGATGAGATCCTAAAACTTATCCTATTCTTATTGCAGGCCTGTTCGGTCCCTGAGTTAAAATCGAACAATTTAGTCGTTGACCTACATGGGCTACCATAAAAACGTGTCATGACCCGCACCCGGATATTCGAGCACGAGTACGTGGGTACGTCCAGCCTACGCCGCAGTGTCGGCGGCAGTACGCTGTCTAGGTCATATTCACAGTTAAATTAAAATATAGCTCATTCACAATAACAAATAGGCAAGGATGATAACAGGAAATAGGAATGCTAAGATTTCAAATAAAAAAAATGTGACAACAATCCATAATTTTATTACAGAACCAGAAGATAAATCGGGGACAAACCCGATTACTATGCTGAAAGAAAAATACTAACTAACTGGCTACTACTCCTCAAAAGTAGTCTCCTGAGTAGGAACAGGCTCCTCAACAGTATCATCTGCTACCTCATATGGGCCATAAAAGGTGGGGGCATAGTCCTCATCATCGCCTAATATCAACGGATCCAGTCAGGAAAGGAGCAAAGTACCAATACACAACAAGATTAAACTAAATATTTATGACAAGTAGAAAGAAACTGACTAAATATCATGATAATAATATGCACAACAAGTAGTAAAATTAACTAAGAGTTACGCACTAAAGATCAGGAATATAAGTAAAACAGGATTAATTGCTATATACCAGAGACATGAGTAAAACAGGAATATAATGAGACAGAAAAAATGGAACTACAACAAGTCAAGAACTATGTGTGTGAAATTATGTATTTAGAATACATAGTTGGCATGTAGGGGTTATAAGGCTAATAAGGTACGCCATAGGCGGCTAGCAGTCAGGAATAATCAAGTATAAGGCTGAGGGTACAGTCGCGTACCAACAGCTAGCAGTCACGACAGGGGGAAGGGTAAACTACATGCCTCCTAGTATTCTCCCACCCGACACGAAAAGCAAGACATGAAATCCAATGTTCTAACACTACGTGTAATTATCCAATGGTACCAGTAGAGCAAGGAATTAATTATCACAATATAAAGAATAAACTTGAAGTGCAGGTACTTTCCTGATGTTTTGGATCCCAACTAGAGTTCTATCCTCGGGAAATTTCTAGAAATGTCTCCGGATGCTAAAATAAACATTATCATCATGCTCAGAAGATATCAAATAGCTAGAAACGCCTGTCCTTGAGTCCAATTTGGAGACAAGGGCAAAAACGGCAATTTTGGGTCAAAACGGGGTCCGCATGTGGGCCCGCTTTGCACCGAAAAATGTGTCAGGGTCAAAGGTCTCCAAATTCACCAAATTTAATGTCAACAGGTCAGAAACGATGATACGAACCCAACGGAACTTTCAGAATTGGATTCCGATGAGCCGATCACAAAATCGCCCGTCGAGTAGGGCCTGTGGGGCCCACGACACGCGATTTCGTCAACGTTCTCAGAATCGAACCAAACTTGGGTCACAGGACCAGTGTATTGCTACGAGTCCGATGGCGTAAGTCTTGTTTCAATCCAACGTGTGTACAGAAAGTTAGGGCATGATTTAGAAAAGGCGAATACGGGGCGGTGTCCGCGGATACGCGTTGATCCCGGTGTGCACGCACACCCAAATCGACTTTCGCAAAATCCCATACGTCCGTATCAACGACGCGCACGTATCTGTGAAGACCGTGCGCGACCAAGTCGTCCCGTTTGGCGGAGCGTACCCAGTTCCGGGGTAAATCGGGTCATTGTTTTTCCTGTTTTTGGATCGCGGTGTGCGATCACCACAGGACGCGATGCCCCGAGCGGTTTGCCCGGGCACCGAGAGGGTCGTGCAGGCTTCGCAACGCAATTTACGGAATTGAAAATGGGGCAGCGAGGAGAAAATTACACGTACCTGAACAGGGCTCAAGAAATTAGAATTTCTCATGTCCGTGTCGTGTCCGACATGAGCCGACACAGGAAATTAGGGTTAGGGTTTCTGGAAGCTGCCGGCGGCCGAAGAATCGTCGGAGAGAGGCTGGGGCGGTCGGAGACTTCGCCGGGCGGCTCGCGGAGGCGGTCGGCTACGCGGGGCTGAGGCGGAGCTGGGTGGCGAGGTGCTGGAGGAGCTGGGGAAGAAGGTGGCAGCGGCTAAGGAGGTCGACGGTGGCCGGAGGGAAGAAAGGGGGAGGGGTTTTATAGAAGGGAAGAGGGAGAGGGGAGGCCGGGCAAGGCGGAGGGGAGAGGGGATCGTGGCGGAGGAATCGGGCGCCGGACGCAGCGGGGTCGAGGCGGAGGAAGCGGGCGCCTGAGCGGCCACGCGGGGCTGGGGGGTGCGACTGATTCAGCGGGTCGGGCGGCTCGCGGTTCGGGTTTGACCGACCCGACCCGACCCGCTAGTCTTTGCGGGCTGGGCCGGTTGGGCCCAAATGGTTTGGGCCGAGAAATGGGCCGCGGGCTGGACTGGTAGTTAATAAATAAAATGAATAAATTAATTAATTAATTAATTAATTAATTAATTAGTTAATAGTTTTTAGGTATTTTAAAATAGGTCCGGGGCCAAATAAATTCCAGAAAAATTACCCTAAGTCCAGTTTTTCATTTTACACCCAAAAATATTATTTTCATAATATTTTAATATTATCTATTATCAATTAAAAATCATTTAATAATTAAAACCCTAATTTTAATTACAAAAAATTCCCAGAAAATTCCAGAAAATTATGGAAAATTCCAAGTTTAATATTTTTGAAAAATTAGGGGTTTACACAGACAGACAGTGGAAGAGCGTCAGATACTTGGTCCAGAGTTGGTGATACAAATAATGGAGAAAGTCAAGTAGATTTAGAGCCACCTGCGTGCAACACATGACAGATAGAAGCATTGGGCAGATGCGTACCACAGACCTTTGGAGTTCAAGGAAGGTGACCATGTATTTTTGAAGATAGCGCCTACTCGTGGTACCATCAGATTCGGAGGCAGAGGCAAGCTGAGTCCGAGGTACATCAGACCTTTTGATATCTTGGAACGAGTTGGCGAAGTGGCTTATCGTCTTGCATTGCCACCATCATTAGAAGGAGTGCACGACGTATTTCACGTATCACAGTTGAGGGGATACGTGTTAGACCCTAGCCACATGCTTGATCATTCAGATATTACATTCGGGCCCTGTTTATCTTACGTGGAGCACCTAGTGGAGATACTCGATCACAGTGAGAAGACTTTGAGAGGTCAGACTATTCGAATGGTCAGAGTTGCAAGGAAGCATCAATCACCAGGCGAGTCTACCTGGGAGCGCAAGAATTTCATTCGACAGTATTTCCCGTATCTATTTGAGGACCAAGGTGTAAACCCCCTGATTTTTCAGAATATTTTTAAAATATTTTCTCACAATTTTTTGTATTTTTTTGGAATTTAAAACTAAGGTATTTTGCGATTAAAAAATTTTTAAATGATGTTAATTAATATTAAAATATTATGAAAATAATATTTTTTGGTGTAAAATGGAAAACTGGACATAGGATAATTTTCTGTGAATTTATTGGACTTCGAAAATATTTTTAAAGCCCTAAAAACTAATGTAGATTTAAACCTAATTAAACCCTAAACTGAACCCGGTTTATTTGGAAATAAACCAAACTAAACCGACCCAAACCGTGGTGAACCCAACCGAACCAAACCCAGCCATAACGGGCCGGGTCGGATCCGAATCGAACCCGACCCGGACCCGAAACCCTAACCGAAACCCTAATTCCCGAATCCTAACGGAATTACTGTTCTGGCCCTATTTAATTCCTCGATGTTCGTGCCCCGCCGCCGCCGCAACCCTAGTTATCATCTCTCCGCCGCCCGACGATCCCCCACAGCTATTATCTCCTCCGTCCCCGACCCGCAGCACCCTTGCCTGAACCCTAACCAGCCCCGATTCCACCCTCGTCTCCTCCTCCCGACGAGCTCCACCGCCCTAGCCGTCGTCGACCGCTCGACGAGCACCACCCTCATCTTCCTCGACCATCCCCTCATCGCCTCCACCTTCCCACCGCCCTAGCCAAGTCCAGCTCCACCGCCCTAGCCGCCCCAACCTCATCAGCCCCGACCACCGACCAGAACACCCCCTCACCGCTCCGCCCAAGCCGTCGACGGGCTCCGCCCGACCAGAATACCCACACCTAGCCGACCGCCCGCTGCCCTAGCACGTACACAGTGGCCCGGACACAGCCGCCCTAGCTCCGGACACAGCAGACTCGAGACAGGACACAAAACAGTAACCCGGACACGAGAAATTCTCGTTCCACGGAGCCCTGTTCAGGTAACCCGTTCTCTCTCCTCGTTGCTCCGTTTTCTGTTCCATCAGTTGTGACGCGTAGGCTGTGTGACCCTCCCGATGTCCATGCAACCCGCTCGATGCGTCGCATCCTGTGGCGATCGCAAACCGTGATCCAAAAGCAGGAAAAACGATACCCTGTTTTCACCCGGAACTGAGTACGCCCCGCCAAACGGGACGACTTGGTCGCGCGCGGTCTTCACCAAAAGGTGCATGCCGTTGATACGGAGGTGCAGGATTTCACAAAACTTGATTTGGATGTGCGTGCACACCAGAATCAACGCGTATCCGCCGACAATGCCCCGTATCCGCCTGTTCTGGAATACGTCGTAACTTTGTGTACACACGTTGAGTCAAGACAAAACTTGCGCCATCGGACTCGTAGCAATACGTTGGTCCTGTGACCCAAGTTTGGTTCGATTCTGAGAACGTTGACAAAATCGTGTATCGTGGGCCCCACGGCTCCACTTGACGGGCAATTTTGTGATCGGCTCATCGGAATCCAGTTCTGAAAGTTCCGTTGTGTTCGTATCATCGTTATGGACTTGTTGACACTAAGTTGGACGAATTTGGAGACCATTGGTTCTGACACGCTTTTTGGTGCAAAATGGGCCACACATGGACCCCACTTTGACCCAAAATTACGGTTTTGCCCCTATGTCCAATTTGATTGAAAAGGAAGTGCTTTTTAGCTATTTTGCTTATTCTGGGAATATTGGTGATATCTATTTCAGCATCCGGAGACATTTGTTCTGAGGTCATAGCTTCTGGCCCTGTGTATTGGACATCTGGACGTTACATTTTACAGCTTCTTACCAGGCAAGTATACCTTGCCATTGTACTATTATTCATATTTCATATGTTGCATGCATCTTTATTTTCTGTCTTTAGTTTATATATTTTAACTGTTATATAAAATGCGCGCGACGGTGTCGTCGCGATATATTTTTATTTATGTATTTGCATTGACCCTGTTTATGAGACTATCCTATTATCATGTAGCATCATTAGGTTCATTGGACGTGACACAGTTGTTACATGAGTTATGAGTCTCATGTAGATCATGGACTTGCGTGCAGGTTTGGCCTCCTGTACGTGTGGACCGTGCGTTAGGAATAACTGCTGTTAGAAACTTTGCATGCTAGTAGACTTAGCAGTTATTAAAGGTCTAGGGACATAGCCTATTGTAGTACGGTGGTCCCATCCTTGTCCTTGTTTGGTTGTAGGATTGGGCTAGGGTACTAAGAATAGGCTATGAACCAAATGGTGTCATGGATGTGACATGCTTAGAGCATTGGATGGGGGAGAACAACAAGTACCGCATTTGAGCTCCTTTACACTTTTTCTTCTGTAACCCGGAAGCTCCTCTGGAGATACGGGCGGTGATGACCCCTATACTACTTGGTGGGCCTCCACCGTTCAAAAGACGACGTGCCTTTGAGGCCCCTGGTTCTCCGAGAGAGTCATGCCAATCGCAGTTTTCAGCCAGATAGCTCACTTGTGGGAAAAGTTGTTCTTAACTGTATTCACTTAGACGGTTAGGTGACCATTGGATATTTATTTCAGTACTTTATTGGCATATGCTTTATGTATCTTGTTATGTCCCTCTGAGGACCTGGCCCCTTCCAGGTGTATTTGTTCTTGAGTATTTGCAGGAGCGCAGATTGGATGGTTCTATATGCTTCGTGGATGTCTTCTCTTCGAGCTGTGATTGATAGCTGGTATTCTTATATTGTGTTTGTTGTGGTGTACTTATATTGTATTTGTCCTTATATTCGAGTTGGTAGTGGATTTGTTTCCATCCAACTATCATCCTTAGATACTTATATTGAGATCTAGTTTCATAGATACTGGTTATTTATTTATATTTAATTTTCTGTGGATGAGATTTAGATTATACCCTGTGACTTGTGATAGATTTATACCACATGTGGATTTGATATTCATATTATAGCGTACGTATGAATTTGGTTTCCATATATTGGAGTTGCCATATCCATGCGGCTGGCATGCTTACGTGTCCTAGTCCTACGTATTTTTGAGACTGGGGCGTGACATGTTTTTGTGGTGGTCCATGCAGGTCGAGAGAATTTTGTTTCGGTTATGTTACTGTACCGAGCAAGCCTGCACCTAGGACTATAGTATAGGATCTCATCCATAATTGACTATGATTCATCTTCTTCCTATCTGTTCTATTTGAACTATTGTATCATGCTTGATTCATGTGCTTCCCTAATAGTTCCTTGAGTATAGCCTTCTGCTAAGAATATAGGAACCCCTGTTATTAGGATGATAATTAGAGTAGCACACCTATTAAGATTACAACGAGGATATAGACACACCACTAAGTTTAGAATATCTAGTAAACCTAGAATTCCTTATCTATAGATTGGTTTAACATTATCCCTTGATGTATTATGAGGACCTGTGAGTAGTATAGATACTACTAGAGATGGTTAGAAGTTTTACCATAATATTTGACCCTAGTATTGAGGAACCAATGGAGAACCAATATTGAACATTAGGATTAAACCTAACCTTCATAATTGGATAGTATTGGAGAACAATAAATTTAGATTCTTGTCTTAAGATAAGCAAACAGTACCTTAGAAAGCCAAGAATAATGCATAGAATATCTTTCTAATCATACCTCAAATACAGAGACTAGCACCCCACTCCCCTTTAGAAAACCATGATGCTATCTAGAGCCCCTCTATTTCATATGTTGTTCCTCTGCGACCCTAGCGCTCACTAATTGCACGACGACTAAATTATGTTCTTCTTTCTTCATATTTCAACTCATGCCACCTGACACTTCTGATAGTAGGCCAAGTAATTTCATTCTTTGTTAAGGACTCATAGTTTGCTAGGATTATAGTTGTAGCCTTGAATGTAAAATTTTTTGTGCTTGGTAGTTAGAACTTGATAAGTTTGAGTCATTTTGCGGACTGTGACCCGATGATTATCTCTCTAGTTGTAGATCACGTAAATTGTATCCATAACTCAATACAAGTTATATCTTCTTAAGGGCTAGTAACTTTTCCATTCTTGCTACTGACACTTGTTCTATAAGCACTATGACTAAGGCTTAAGATGACCATGACCTATGTAATATAGGAGGATACCCTAATAGGTACTAAGACCCTTTTCGTAGACCTTAACAAGAGCTTCTACGGTATCCTTAAGACCATTGCAATAGTAGTTCAATTTTTATAAGTTAGGTAGTATACCTCACAACCTAGAATCACATAGCCTTTTGTCCCATTATTAAAGTGTAACTGAATGACATTACCTGTAAGCTAGCATAAGACGACAGCGTTTATTCAGACGGTAGAATTTAGAGGTCCATACCCTATTTGGTCGACTAGCGACTTAGACAAGGAGGTTGTATGATAACTGTAGAGATTGTAGAGTCTTTTGTTATTATTGCTTATGTTGTTTTTGTTTTTGCAAACTTGAATTATTTTGTAATTTCTCTCATCATAATCCAGCGTTATATTTTTCGTGCTACCTCGAATTATGCTGCTATTATAGCCTAGTTTTTGCAAGCTTATTCTTTATCGAGCTTATTCATGACATATGTATTATTGGGTATACACACTAATACATTTCAGAATCAGTGTACTACGGTCTGATCAACCATAGTGCGCTTGGTTCGCCCTTCGCATACCTACTTTACGTGGATCGAGATATATAGTAATTAGTAGACGAATGTACTTGCCCCCTAGATATGTCTGAGCATATCGTATCTGTTACATAACTGTACTGATACGAGCATGTGAATAGAAATTTACCAAAATAGGATTTTAATCCACAACTGCTTTGACAATTCCCATTTGAATTCTTTAAATGCCTTGATCCCCATACTTCTAATCTATTACCTCCCTTTGAACTCCCCATTATTGTTTTTTGTCTTCCCTTATTTCGGAAAGACGAAACCCCATGCTTAGTATAAATTTGATATACAGATAGTACTAGATATACCCCACAGGTCAATCGCATTGTTTGGTGACTATCTTTTATAAATGACTAAGGGAATATTGTCACGACCCGCACCCAAAAATTCGGGCACGAGTGCGTGGGTACGTCCAGCCTACGCCGCAGAGTCGGCGGTAGTACGCTGTCTAGGTCAATTCCAGATTTACTAAACTAGCTCATTCATAATTTAACATAGGCAAGATAATAATGAGAACGGAAACTTAAGATTGCAACTGAAATAAATACGACAACAGATTCAAATGTTTTAGTACAGAAATTCAAAATAAAATCGGGGACAAACCCGATTAAATAAGATAAGAAACAGAAATAAAAGGTAGCTACTACTAGCTACTCAGCAGCAGGGGTTTCCTGGGTGGGATCTGGCTCCTCATAAGTATCATCTGTACCCTCATAGGGACCATAATAAGTGGAGGCAAGGTCCTCATCATCGTCTAAATCAACAGATCCAGTCAGGAAAGGAGCAAAGTACACAGTGCACAACAAGGTTAAACTAAATATTTATGACAATTAAATATTGAATATCATGTTAAGAAACTGCATAGAAGAACATCATTATCTCAGAGTTAAAGCTGTAAGCAGGAATATGAGAAAGCAGAAATAAATGAAACAGGAAATGAAACTACAACAGTCAGCAAGATATATAACATGACCAGAAACTATCTGTGTGAACCTGTGTTTGTTTTAGAATACATAGTTGGCATGTAGGGGTTTATAAGACTAATCCGGCCGTCATAAACGGCTATTAAACAGGGAAAATCGAGATCCGGCTGAGGTACAATCACGTACCAACAGCTATTAAACATGACAAGGGGAAGGGTAAACTACATGCCTTCTAGTATTCTCCCACCCGACATGAAAAACAAGACAGGAACTTCAATATTCAAGACATGAAAATCCAGCATTTCTAACACTAGGTGTAATCATCAAGGGTACTAGTAAAGCAGGGAATTAATTATCACAATATAAAGATTTAACTTGAAGTGCAGGTACTTGCCTGTTATTTGGATCTGATTAATTTGGTTCTTGGGGAAAATTTTTTGAGAAGAGTCCAAAAGCTAAAATAGACATTACCATCACGCTCAGAAGATGTCAAATAGCTAGAAACGCCTGTCCTTGGGTCCAATTTGGAGACAAGGGCAAAAACGACAGTTTCGGGTCAAAACGGGGTCCGTCGGTGGGCCCGCTTTGCACCAAAAAACGTGTCCGGGTCAAAAGTCTCCAAATTCACCAAACTTAGTGTCAATAGGTCAGGAACGCTGATACGAACCCAACGGAACTTCCAGATTTGGATTCCGATGAGTCGAACACAAAATCGCCCGTCGAGCGGGACCTGTGGGGCCCACGACACGCGATTTCGTCAACGTTCTCAGAATCGAACCAAACTTGACCCACATGACCAGCGTATCGCTACGAGTCCGATGGCGTAATTTTTGTCTTGATCTGACGAGTGTACAAGAAGTTAGGGCAAATTGCCAAAAAGTCGGATACGGGACGATGTCCGCGGATACGCGTTGATTCCGGTGTGCACGCACACCCGAATCAGCTTCCACGAAATCTCACACGTCCATATCGACGACGCGCACGTATCTGTGAAGACCGCACGCGACCAAATCGTCCCGTTTGGCGGGGCATACTCAGTTCTGGGGTGAAACAGGGTCTGGTTTTTCCTGTTTTTGGATCGCGGTGTGCGATCACCACAGGACGCGATGCCCCGAACGGTTTATCCGGGCACCGAGAGGGTCATATAGGCTTCGTGTAGAAATTTACGGAATTGAAAACGGGGCAGCGAGGAGCAAGATATGAGTACCTGAACATGGCTTAGAAAACCCAGAAATTCTCGTGTCCGTGTCGTGTCCGACACGGAATTTGGGAATTAGGGTTTGCGGATTTCCTGGCCGTGGACGGCGGGGACCGGCCGGAGATGCGCCGGCGAGGGCGGGGGACGGTTCGCCGAGGGGAGCTGGGGCGGTGGCTGGTGGCGGCGGAGCCGACGGGCGGCGGCCGGAGGCGCTGGCTGTCGCTGCTGCTGGCCTCCGTTGCTGCTGGACGCCGGAGGCGGTGGAGGGAAGAGGAGAAGAGGACGGTGGCTCACGGCGGTGGCGAGGGGCTGGACGGGAGGAGGACGGGCTCAGGCGGGCGGCACGTTGGCTGGGCGAGTGAGTCGGGGGGCGGCCGGCGATGGGCTTATATAGAGGAGAGGGGCGTTGGGTCGGCCGGGGATAGCGGAGGCGAGGGCGGGGAAAGCGGAGCGTAGCGGTGACGTGGGGCTGACGCGGGCGGAGCGGGCCGGAGGCGGCGGCTCCACCACGAGACGCGGTACGGGGGGGGAACGTGGTCAGCGGGTTGCGGGTCGCGGTCGGGCGGGTCTGGCGGATCCGACCCGACCCGCTAGAGGGCTGGGCCGGGCTCGGGCCCAATGGGTCGGGCCGGGCTGCTGGGCTGGAATAAAATATAATAATAATAATAATAATAATAATTTAAAAATAGTTAATTAATTATAAAAAAAATATTTTTAGGCATTTAAAAATAGGTCTGAGGCCCAGAAAAATCCAGAAAAATTACCCTAAGTCCAGTTTTCCATTTTACACCCAAAAATATTATTTTCATGATATTTTAATATTATTTATTAACAATTAAAAATTATTTAATATTTAAGAACCTTGATTTTTATTTCAGAAAATTTCCAGAAAATTCCAAAAAATTATGAAAAATCCAAGATTTAATAATTTAAAAATTCTTGGAGTTTACAACCTACCCAACTTACAAAAAATTCGTCCTCAAAATTTAAGAATAACAATGGCACGAAAGGAAAGGCCGAGAAATAAAATATACCTCAGGGTTCAAAAAGATAGGGGTATCGCTCTCTAATCTCGTCTTCTCGCTCCCAGGTAGATTCGCCGGGAGAATGGTGCTTCCAAGCTACGCGAACCAGGAAAATAACCCGGTTCCGTAGAACTTTCTCCGATCGATCCAGTATCTCTACGGGTTGCTCTTGGTAAGTCAGACTTGGGCCTACTTCGAGCTCTGAGTGATCCAAAATGTGGCTGGGGTCTGATACGTACTTTCTCAGCTGCGACACGTGGAAGACGTTATGGAATCCATCCAGAGAGGGTGGCAATGCCAGTCGGTATGCCACTTCTCCGATTTTCTCCTGAATGCCAAAAGGTCCAATAAATCTTGGGCTGAGTTTTCCACTCCTTCCGAACCTAATGGTGCCACGTGTCGGGGAAATCTTCAAGAATACCAGTTCTCCAACCTTTAACAAAGTCATAATCAAGTCTTAGTTCCATAATCAAAATGTTTAAATTGACTTGAATTTCATAAATTTAATTACCTCAAATTCCAAGGGCCTTCGGTAGCTATTTACCCAATGTCGTTGCCTGTCTTGAGCCACTCGAAGTCTGTCCCTTATTTGCTTTACCTTCTCAGCTGAATCGATCACCATCTCTGGTCCCAGCAGGGCTCTTTCTCCAACGTCGTCCCATGATAGCGGGGTACGACATCTTCATCCATACAGAGCTTCAAATGGAGTCATCTCAATACTTGCTTGGTAACTGTTATTATAAGAGAACTCCACCAGATGTAGATAGTCTTCCCAGGATCCTCCAAAATCCAGAACACATGTACGGAGCATATCTTCAAGTGTCTGGATTGTACGTTCCGATTGTCTATCGGTTTGGGGATGATAAGCTGTGCTGAATTTGAGTTGCGTCCCCAAGCTGGCTTATAAACTCTTCCAGAAGTGAGAGGTGAACCTTGAATCTTGGTCGGAGACAATACTTACTGGAACTCCATGCAACCTAACAATGTGTCTGATATATAAATCTGCCAGCTTCTCTGTAGATAGCCCTACTTTGAAGGGTAGAAAATGTGCAGACTTGGTCAGTCTATCTACTATCACCCAAATTGGATCCTTTCCACTAGGTGTCCTTGGAAGTCCGGAAACAAAATCCATTGTAATATGTTCCCACTTCCACTCCGGAATGGGTAGTGGTTGAAGCAATCCTCCAGGTCTTTGTCTTTCTGCCTTGACTTGCTGGCACACTAAACAACGAGATACGAACCTGGCTACTTCTCTTTTCATGCCATGCCACCAAACATGCGTCCTCAGGTCCTTGTACATCTTGTTGGCTCCTGGATGTATAGAGTATTGCGATCTGTGCGCCTCTTGCATAATTTATTCTCTTATGTCTCCTTGAGGTACGCATAATCTATCGCCATGCCTCAGTGATCCATCTTCATGAATTCTGAAATCTTTCACTAATCCAGCTTGCACTTGACCTCGAAGGCTTCGCAGGCCTTCGTCTTGAAACTGAATCTCCTTGATCTTGTCTATTAAAGTAGACTGAATCTGCAAGTTCATCATTTGGCCTTCTTTTCCTGGGATGATTACTTCAATACCTAAACTTTCCAAGTCCTCTAGCAGGTGTCTGTCCATAGTCAAGTACATCGCCATAGGATATCTGCTTAGAGCATCAGCAACTACATTGGCCTTCCCAGGATGATATTGAAGGGTGATATCAAAGTCTTTCATTAGTTCCAGCTACCTTCTTTGCCTCATGTTCAGCTCTTTCTGAGTGAAGATATATTTTAGACTTTTATGGTCCGTAAATATTTCTACCCTTTCTCCATAAAGATAATGCTTCCATAGCTTAAGAGCAAAAATGACAGCTGCCAATTCTAAATCATGAGTTGGATAGTTCTTTTCATGAGGTCGAAGCTGTCTAGAGGCATATGCTATTACTTTTTGTTCTGCTCCAAAACACAACCTAGACCTTTTCCAGAAGCATCACTATAAATAGCGAAACCTCCGGTTCCAGAAGGTAAGGTCAGAATAGGGGCAGTAGTCAGCCTTTTCTTCAATTCCTCAAAAGCATGCTGACATTCATCAGTCCAGGTGAACTCTTCATCCTTCCTTGTTAATTTTGTCATGGGTTCAGCAATTCTTGCAAAGTCCTTCACAAAGTTTCGATAGTAGCCAGCTAGTCCCAGGAAGCTTCTAATCTCTGCTACAGAGTCTGGAGGGGGCCAGGATTCTACTGCCGCTATCTTCTTAGGATCTACTGCTATTCTATCTCCAGTCACAATATGTCCCAAGAATTCTACTTTGTCTAGGAAGAAAGCACATTTAGATAATTTTCCATAAAGTTTTTCCTTCCTCAAAGTCTCCAATGCTAACCTCAAATGTTCTTCATGTTCTTCGGAGGTCTTGGAGTAGATCAAAATATCATCAATAAAGACCACTACAAATTTGTCTAGATATTGCTGAAATACTTTGTTCATCAAGTTCATAAAAATAGCCCGTGCATTCGTCAACCCGAACGGTATTACTAAAAATTCGTAGTGTCCATTCCGGGTATTGAAAGCAGTTTTAGGGATGTCTTCCTTTCTCACCCTTACTTGGTGGTAACCAGACCTCAAATCAATCTTTGAAAATACCCGAGCTCCACTCAACTGATCAAATAAGTCATCTATCCTGGGCAGGGAATACTTATTCTTAATTGTTAAGGCATTCAATGCCCTATAGTCAATACACATTCGGGATGTTCCGTCCTTCTTGGGCACAAATAATACTGGAGCTCCCCAGGGTGAGACACTAGAACTAATGAAGCATTTGTCTTCTAGTTCTTTGATTTGCTCATTTAGTTCTATTATCTCCTTCTTGTTGATTCTGTAGGGATTTTGAGATACTGGTGCTGCTCCTGGCACTAAGTCAATAGAGAATTCAACTTCTCGGTCTGGGGGTAAGCCTGGAAGATCCTCAGGGACGACATCAAGGTATTCAGAGATGATAGGTAGTGGCACTTCTTCTGTTACTAGGGCTCCACAAATTTTGTTATTACCCATTTCTCTAGAACCTCTAGCAAATTCAAATTTTGGCTTGTCAGGGGGCCTGAAGATTACACTACCTCTGTGGCAGTCTATAGTGGCATGATGTTGACTTGACCAATCCATACCCAGTATAATGTCAAAATTGGGCACTGGCATTACAAGTAGCCTAGCATACAGTTCTCTTCCACACAATGTAATAGGACAATTGTTACAGGTATCACTAACCGGGATGATTCCTCCACCGCTAATGATCTTATAACAATTCCTAAGGGGTTTAGTGATTAAACTATGCTTCATAAGGAAATCTACTGACATGAATGAATGTGAAGCTCCAGAGTCAAATAAAGTAATAGCTGGTATTGAATTTATAAGCACAGAACCTGTGATCACGTCTGCTGTGGCTTCAGCTTCTTCTAGAGTCATTGCATAAGCACGGCCTTGCTGCGGTGCACCCCTCTGTTGCTGCTGTTGGTGCTGAGCAAAGCGTTGTTGTTGTGTTGGAAGCGGGGGTCCCCTCTGTTGTGCTGCTGGGGCCCTGGCCTGGACTGGAGCCTTTGGTGCAGCGGTGCGTCCTTGAGCAGCAGGACAGTCCCTCATTTGATGCGCTGCTGAGCCGCAGTAGAGGCAGGCACCTAGCCTCTTCCTGCAGACTTGCCAAGTATGACCTGGGTTTTGGCAAAAGTTATAAGCAGCAGCTTGTTGGTTCTGTCCTTGAGCCTGGTGTTGGGGTGCTGGAGCTCGAGGGAGAGGACGCTGAGTTTGCTGCGGGGCCCTCTGCGGTTGTTGTTGTTGTTGTTGAAAAGGGCGTTTGTTGGGTCCCGCATTTCCGGTATCTCTCTCTCGTTTTAGTTTATGCCCCATGTCTCTCTCAACGCCTTGTGCCACGCTCAGGATTTCCTCATAGGTGCAAGCTCGGCTGGTGGTGACAGCAAGGCGAATATCCGGAGATAGCCCCTTCTTGAATCTACGGGCTCTGTCCTCCGGGGTACGAACCATGTACTCCGCAAACTGGCTTAACCTTCTAAATTCAGCAGTATACTCATCAACAGACAGGTTACATTGTTCTAGTCTCTCGAATTGGCTTTCGAGAGCTTCCCGAGCCACTTCGGGGTAGAATTTCTCTTTGAATAGCCTCTTGAAGTCCTTCCAGGTGAGGTCAGGAGCAGATAGTTGGGGTTCATCTCTGAACCAGGTTCGAGTAATGTCGAACAGTTACAGGCTTGCGAACTCCACTTTGAGATCATCAGGAACCCAAGCAGTCTTCAGGAGTCTCTCGACAATCTCTATCCACTCATCGGCATAGAGAATGCCCTCAGTTCCGTAGAATTCCAGGGGTCTAAGATTCTTGAAGTCTTTGGCACTCCCTGGCCTCTTGAGTGACGACTCCTGGGACTTAAGAGCTTCTGAGAGGCTGGTCCGCAGAAGTGCAGTCTATTCTTTCTGGGATTCCACCAATCCTTGGAACACTCCAAGTAGCTGTGCCCCATCTAGAGTAACTGCCGGAACAGATGGAGGCGGCGGGAGTGCAAGAGTCTCGGGAACATTCTGCTCAGCTGGTTCTGATGTGCCTCCTACTGTGTTCCTTGTCTGGACCATTCTGAAAGATTAAGGGATAGGAAGATCAGAATAGATTTCTTGGAAATCAAAGGCGATAGGAAAATTGAGCAGAAATGATATCAAGAATTGAAATAAGGACCCTATACTGTGAATGAGCTTTTCCTAGAATCCTTAATCTTATTCCATACCCTGTCCTAGGGTATTACCCTATTTAAGGATAGGACCTGCATGGGCCACCATAAAAATGTGTCACGACCCGCACCCGGAAATTTGGGCACGAGTGCGTGGGTACGTCCAGCCTACGCCGCAGAGTCGGCGGTAGTACGCTGTCTAGGTCAATTCCAGATTTACTAAACTAGCTCATTCACAATTTAACATAGGGAAGATAATAATGAGAACAGAAACTTAAGATTGCAACTGAAATAAATACGACAACAGATTCAAATATTTTAGTACAGAAATTCAAAATGAAATCGGGGACAAACCCGATTAAATAAGATAAGAAACAGAAATAAAAGGTAGCTACTGCTAGCTACTCAGCAGCAGGGGTTTCCTGGGTGGGATCTGGCTCCTCATAAGTATCATCTGTACCCTCATAGGGACCATAATAAGTGGGGGCAAGGTCCTCATCATCGCCTAAATCAACAGATCCGGTCAGGAAAGGAGCAAAGTACACAGTGCACAACAAGGTTAAACTAAATATTTATGACAATTAAATATTGAATATCATGTTAAGAAACTGCATAATAGAACATCATTATCTCAGAGTTAAAGCTGTAAGCAGGAATATGAGAAAGCAAAAATAAATGAAACAGGAAATGAAACTACAATAGTCAGCAAGATATATAACATAACCAGAAACTATCTGTGTGAACCTGTGTTTGTTTTAGAATACATAGTTGGCATGTAGGGGTTTATAAGGCTAATTCGGCCATCATAAACGGCTATTAAACAGGGAAAATTGAGATCCGGCTGAGGTACAGTCGCGTACCAACAGCTATTAAACATGACAAGGGGAAGGGTAAACTACATGCCTTCTAGTATTCTCCCACCCGACATGAAAAACAAGACAGGAACTTCAATATTCAAGACATGAAAATCCAGCATTTCTAACACTAGGTGTAATCATCAAGGGTACTAGTAAAGCAGGGAATTAATTATCACAATATAAAGATTTAACTTGAAGTGCAGGTACTTGCCTGTTGTTTGGATCTGATTAATTTGGTTCTTGGGGAAAATTTCCTGAGATGAGTCCAAAAGTTGAAATAGACATTACCATTACGCTCAGAAGATGTCAAATAGCTAAAAACGCCTGTCCTTGGGTCCAATTTGGAGACAAGGACAAAAACGACAGTTTCGGGTCAAAACGGGATCCGCCGGTGGGCCCGCTTTGCACCGAAAAACGTGTCTGGGTCAAAATTCTCCAAATTCACCAAACTTAGTGTCACTAGGTCAGGAACGCTGATACGAACCCAACGGAACTTCCAGATTTGGATTCCGATGAGCCGAACACAAAATTGCCCGTCGAGCGGGACCTGTGGGGCCCACGACACGCGATTTCGTCAACGTTCTCAAAATCGAACCAAACTTGACCCACAGGACCAGCGTATCGCTACGAGTCCGATGGCACAAGTTTCGTCTCGATCTGACGAGTGTACAAGAAGTTAGGACGAATTACCGAAAAGTCAGATACGGGGCGATGTCCGCGGATACGCGTTGATTCCGGTGTGCACGCACACCCGAATCAGCTTCCACGAAATCTCACACGTCCGTATCGACGACGCGCACGTATCTGTGAAGACCGCACGCGACCAAGTCATCCCGTTTGGCGGGGCGTACTCAGTTCCGGGGTGAAACAGGGTCTGGTTTTTCCTGTTTTTGGATCGCGGTATGCTATCACCACAGGACGCGATGCCCCGAACGGTTTATACGGGCACCGAGAGGATCATACAGGCTTCGCGTAAAAATTTACGGAATTGAAAACGGGGCAGCGAGGAGCAAGATATGAGTACCTGAACAGGGCTTAGAAAACCCAAAAATTCTCGTGTCCGTGTCGTGTCCGACACAGAATTTGGGAATTAGGGTGTAGCGTCCCGCTTCGCGTCGACGCTATGTACAAGTGAGATGGCCTTGCTTGCTCCAACGGAAGTCTTCTCGGAGAGTTCTCGACCGATTAATCAAAGTGAGTGTGCAGAACTGCATTATCTGATTCTTGCACGACTTAATAATGAATCTGAGTTTTAAATGCTTATTTGCTTAAGAAGAAATATTTTCATAAGAAAATGATAGAACCGACTCAGCATGCTAACAAGAGAACTCACATAGCTTGTCACTGAAACGAATATGCTGCCTAGCTAAGAGAATATGTATGCTTGTTCGAAATGAAATAGAACCCTTGCTAAGAAGATAGAACTGCATGTTTTACATGATGTGATAATAGACCCATGCCATGCTAGTCTCAACTAAAAGATCGTTTATATGTTTGCTTGTCATCGTGTTTATATGGCTTGTCTTGAATACTTGTTTCGATGTGAGAGTAAATGCTTGTCATGTGTGTGCTAGACTAGTAGCCCACCTGAGGTCCGGTCCTACGGGATCTTGGGGGTACGGCTATTAGGAATGTGATACGATGGTTTAAATGTGCTTGTCATGTTGTGTGCTATTGTGATAGAGGCAAGAGACATGTGGGTGCTTGCGGTGGATGGGGGACAAACGATATGTGGGAGACCGATAACGCGCCCTGAGCTCGGGGCGTGGATATTGGAAGGGAGGATGGTGATGCGATGGGGTGCGACTAATAGTGCGCCCTGAGGATCGGTCCTTCGGGATCTTGGGGGGCGTGGCTATTAGAGGGAGGCGGTGCTTCTATTGAGAAGAGTCGAGTCTGCATTAGAGAAGTATATGGAGATAAGCTGCATTCAGGTCGTTCGAGAGCATGCTAGGCTAGCCTTCTTGCATACCTAACTGTTTGATGCAGAGACGGACAGGGAACTAAAGAACGGTAAAACATATATGTTTATGCAATTGTTGCTAACTTGTATGTCTGCTGCAGGGATAACCGTTCGGCCATGGGTAAGAAATATCAGTTTATACATAAGCCTGCTTATTCATTTTGTCTATATCGTAGAGACCACCTGTTAGCGTTTTATGCATTGCATTCGGTCGGACAATGGCTATTAGTGCAGAGCTGAACCTTGGCTACGGCTGCTTCGGCAGTAATGTGCAACCATGAGTCACAGCTGCTAATAGCATCAGATAAAGGAGTCATTGGTTAGCTGGATTACCGCTACCGATCCTGAGTTACTCGGGGACCGACCTCTGATTGATAGTTAACTTGTGTGCTTGAATGATAGTCCCTAAACGCTGCCTGTCCCTAGAATCCGTGCATATAGTTCACCGAACACGCTGCGCACACCCGAACAGGATTCCTCGTACTTGAATTGGTTGCCTCGATTGATTGGTTGTTTGATTATATTTTCAAAGAATGTTTCCAAACAATGTAATATGACTCTGCTAGGACTGCATGTAAAGAACCTAAGTAAAACTAGCAAGATTACTAGTAATGCAATATTTTGCCACATGATTACTTAGTGTGGGTTTCAGGGGGTGTAGCTTCTGTTCAGTTGCTTTATCTCACCAGTACTTGTATAAAGTGCTGACCCACCAACAGTTTGCTTGTTCTCAGGTGCTCGTCCGTCTGAGGAAGCGATAGCCGTGCCTCATCCCAAGGAGCCGGAAATCTGGAGTCGATGCCTCGAGCTGCATCGAGTTTGTACCTGCTTTGAGCTGCTTTCAGATAGGGGGACATAATGTATGGAACGGTGTTATTGTAATCGAGAGAAGAGTGCTTGAGCGAATTGTAATCTTGGCCACGTGCCGCTTGTAACACTTTCGATTATCAATAAAAGAGACTGTTTTTCATATGCCATTGAGTTCTTCACTTTTCTGCAATGTTATGTGCTGCTGCTTCAGTATAGAATAGCTTACTTGCCCTTGTATCAAAGCTTTGGCCTTGTGCAAGCGCACTTTAGGCTTGCACGGCACCACGTCCCGATGAGAACGATTGTCCTGCGGGAGAGCTGTAACGTGGTGATTCACGTTCAGCGGGGACGATCGAGCTCGCGGGAGATTGGGGCGTGACATAGGGTTTGCGGATTTCCTGGCCGTGGACGGCGGGGACCGGCCGGAGATGCGCCGGCGAGGGCGGGGGACGGTTCGCCGAGGGGAGCTGGGGCGGTGGCTGGTGGCGGCGGAGCCGACGGGCGGCGGCCGGAGGCGCTGGCTGCCGCTGCTGCTGCTGGCCTCCGTTGCTGCTGGACGCCGGAGGCGGTGGAGGGAAGAGGAGGAGAGGGCGGCGGCTCACGGCGGTGGCGAGGGGCTGGACGGGAGGAGGACGGGCTCAGGCGGGCGGCACGTTGGCTGGGCGAGTGAGTCGGGGGGGCGGCCGGCGATGGGCTTATATAGAGGAGAGGGGCGTTGGGTCGGCCGGGGATGGCGGAGGCGAGGGCGGGGAAAGCGGAGCGGAGCGGGGACGTGGGGCTGACGCGGGCGGAGCGGGCCGGAGGCGGCGGCTCCGCCGCGAGACGCGGTACGGGGGGGGGGAACGTGGTCAGCGGGTTGCGGGTCGCGGTCGGGCGGGTCTGGCGGATCCGACCCGACCCGCGAGAGGGCTGGGCCGGGCTCGGGCCCAATGGGCCGGGCCGGGCTGCTGGGCTGGAATAAAATATAATAATAAAAATAATAATAATAATAATAATAATTTAAAAACAGTTAATTAATTATAAAAAAATTGTTTTTAGGCATTTAAAAATAGGTCTGAGGCCCAGAAAAATCCAGAAAAATTACCCTAAGTCCAGTTTTCCATTTTACACCCAAAAATGTTATTTTCATGATATTTTAATATTATTTATTAACAATTAAAAATCATTTAATAATTAAGAACCTTGATTTTTATTTCAGAAAATTCCCAAAAAATTCCAGAAAATTAGGAAAAATCTAAGATTTAATAATTTAAAAATTCTGGGGGTTTACAAATATCATAGATAATA
This sequence comes from Iris macrosiphon, assembly GCA_036927795.1. Classification (NCBI taxonomy): domain Eukaryota; kingdom Viridiplantae; phylum Streptophyta; class Magnoliopsida; order Asparagales; family Iridaceae; genus Iris; species Iris macrosiphon. The sequence continues at coordinate 167,083,949 of JAYESA010000008.1, read as the reverse complement.
TGTTTGAGGATTCAATAGCATGATTAAATAATTTGGGGCATAGCTTTCTTAAGATATATAGCCTTATGTGATAGATGGGTAAATTCTAAGTTGGGTAGCAGTACATTGTCAACTCAAGAGAAATTTCTTTTAGATTGTGATCGAGTAAGATTAGATTGGGAGAGGTTCAAGCCATTTTAATTTTAAGAAATTTAGAAGAATGACTAAGATGATGTGGATTAATGAATTTTAAAATCTTGATATCGAGGATCCAATATTTATACCTTAAGTGCATGATTTAAAATTTTGAATATTAAAGGTAAAATCATCAATTTGAAATTGGAGGATAAGTATAGAAATTCAGACTTGAGCATTGGTGGACTGCATTTAAATTATTTTTCAATTTGATGATTTAAATTAAGAACTAAAATTTGATGGTTGGACTACCTATTTGAAATATTGAGGATGTGAATGGAATTTAAAAAGTTGAAGAATACAAAAAAAAATTATAAGTGAAAATAGGAATAATATTGGACTCGAATTACTTCTAGAGGAAATTATAATAGTTGGAGATCGTGAGACAAATTTATATGCGTATTTAAACCTTGAAGATGTTATATAGATTTAATTTAAATGTGCCTGTGGTTAATTTGAGAAAGTGAGAAGAGATAACCATAGGTTGAATTTTGATTGGAACAATGATCATCTTAACCTTGAAGTGATTGCGATGGATATGATTAGGATTTTAATTATCGCAAGGAGATTGCGATTGACTTGCCTTATGTATATGAAGGATTAATAAATTATGCCTTATTTTTTTAGGACGAGATTGTTCTAAGTTGGCTGGATTGTGAAACCCCCCTCATCCAAGAATTAGACCTACTTGGCTTAGATAGTGAGACTGAGGCTAGCTCGAATCCACTTAGAAATAGAACACGGTATTTTTATTTAGTTTTATAATATGGTATCACTTAGCATACCTTACCATTGTTTCGATAATTGGAGCACTTCACTAGTCACTGCCTTCCTACAAATTCTACACCCTTATCGTAGACGTGCCCATCATCCAATTCCCATCTTTGTGCAATTTTCCAATTATTGGGCGCTTTTATGCAAAAGAGCAATTAGGTGTCCACACTATTGGACATGACCCATGAAGAAACCTATTTTTTACTCATGCGGATTTTTTCCATAATTTTTTGGGATGTGCAACGCGCAACAACGCCCACTCCCTTAAACCTGGCCTTGCATTTTAAACAATGCAAATCTTATACCATCCTTGACTTTCTACCGTGACTTAATTTTAATTTTGAGGACGAAATTATTTTAAGTTGGGTAGATTGTAAACCCCCTGATTTTTTAGAATATTTTTAAAACATTTTCTCACAATTTTCTGTAATTTTTTTGGAATTTAAAACTAAGGTATTTTGTGATTAAAAAATTTTTAAATGATGTTAATTAATATTAAAATATTATAAAAATCATATTTTCTGGTGTAAAATGGAAAACTAGACATAGGATAATTTTCTGTGAATTTATTGGACTCCAAAAATATTTTTAAAGCCCTAAAAACTAATGTAGATTTAAACCTAATTAAACCCTAAACTGAACCCGGTTTATTTGGAAATAAACCAAACTAAACCGACCCAAACCGTGGTGAACCCAACCGAACCAAACCCAGCCTTAACGGGCCGGGTCGGATCCGAATCGAACCCGACCCGGACCCGAAACCCTAATTCCCGAATCCTAACGGAATCACTGTTCCGGCCCTATTTAATGCCTCGACGTTCGCGCCCCACCGTCGCTGCAATCCTAGTTATCATCTCTCCACCGTCCGCAGCTCCGCCCAAAGCCGACGATCCCCTACAGCCATCATCTCCTCCGTCCCCGACCCGCAACACCCTAGCCTGAACCCTAACCAGCCCCGACTCCACCCTCGTCTCCTCCTCCTGACGAGCTCCACCGCCCTAGCCGTAGTCGACCGCTCGACGAACACAACCCTCATCTTCCTCGACCATCCCCTCACCGTCTCCACCTTCCCACCGCCCTAGCCAAGCCCAGCTCCACCGCCCTAGCTGCCCCGACCTCATCAGCCCCGACCACCGACCAGAACACCCCTTCACCGCTCCGCCCTAGCCGTTGACGGGCTCCGCCCGACCAGAACGCCCACACCTAGCCGACCGCCCACTGCCCTAGCATGGACACAGTGCCCCGGATACAGCCGCCCTAGCTCCGGACACAGCAGACTCGAGACAGGACACAAAACAGTAATCCGGACACGAGAAATTCTTGTTCCACGGGGCCCTGTTCAGGTAACCCGTTCTCTCTCCTCGTTGCTCCGTTTTTTGTTCCATCAGTTGTGACGCTTAGGCTGTGTGACCCTCTCGATGCCCGTGCATGCCGCTCGGTGCGTCGTGTCACGCCCCGGTCTCCCGTGAGCTCAATAGTCCCTGTTGAACGTGAATCACCACGTTACAGCTCTCTCGCAGGACTATCATACCCATCGGGACGTGATGCCGTGCAAGGCTAAAGTGCGCTTGCACAAGGCTAAAGCTTTGATACAAGGGCAAGTAAGCTATTCGATACTGAAGCAGCGGCACATAACATTGCAGAAAAAATGAAGAACTCAATGGTATATGAAAACAGGCTCTTTTATTGATAATCAAGCGGCACATGGCCGAGATTACAGTTCGCTCAAGCACTCTTCTCTCGATTACAATAACACCGTTCCATACATTATGTCCCTCTATATAAAAGCAGCTCAAAGCAGGCACAAACTCGATGCAGCTCAAGCATCGACTCCAGATTTTCGGTTCCTTGGGATGAGGTACGGCTATCGCTTCCTCAGACGAACGGGCACCTGAGAACAAGCAAACTGTTGGTGGGTCAGCACTTTATGCAAGTACTGGTGAGATAAAACAACTGAACAGAAGCTACACCCCCTGAAATCCACACTAAGTAATCATGTGGCAAAATATTACATTACTAGTGATCTTGCTAGTTTTACTTAGGTTCTTTACAGGCAGTTTGCTAGCAGAGTCATATTTCTGTGTATTTGGAAACATTCTTTTGAAAGTATAATCAGACAACCAATCAATCGAGGCAACCAATTCAAGCACGAGGAATCATGTTCGGGTGTGCGCAGCGTGTTCGGTGAACTATATCCAATGATTCTAGGGACAGGCAGCATTTAGGGACCATCAATCAAGCACACAAGTTAACTATCAATCAGAGGTCGGTCCCTGAGTAACTCAGGATCGGTAGCGGTAATCCAGCTAACCAATGACTCATATTCTGATTCTATTAGCAGCTGTGACTCATGGTTGCACATTACTGCCGAATCAGCCGTAGCCAAGGTTCAGCTCTGCACTAATAGTCATTGTCCGACCGAATGCAATGCATGAAGCCCTAACCGATAGTCTCTACGACGCAGACAAAATAAATAAGCAGGCTTATGCATAAGCATATATTTCTTACCCCATGGTCGAACGGTTATCCCCGCAGCAGACATACAAGTTAGCAACAATTGCATAAGCATATATGTTTTACCGTTCTTTGGTTTCCTGTCCGTCTCTGCATCAAACAGTTAGGTATGCAAGAAGGCTAGCCTAGCATGCTCCCTAACGACCTGAATGCAGCTATCTTCATATACTTCTCTAGTGCAGACTCAACTCTTCTCAACAGAAGTTGTCACGCCCCAGTCCCAAAATATCGAGGGACTGGACACGTGGCAATGGCCAGCAGCACGCACCGATGGTCAACCCAATTTAATGGAACCATCAGGGCGCACTTAAGCTGTAAAGAAGGTCTACTACAACAAGTCACACTAATCTCATCCATAAAAGATAAATAAATAAAATGCATAATGAAATGGAAATAAGTAGCAACAAATCTCAACAAGTCGGTCGGAGAAACAATCCGACATATGTCTGAATACTCTGGCTCAGTAGGCCAGGAACAAAAGAGATAAACATAAAGTAAATACTGAGTACGGGATCAGGTACTCAAGAGAAGTCTTCGGCAGTCACCTCGTCTTCAGGGTTCAGTTCTGCTCCAGTATCAAGTCCAGCAATAGCTTCAGCTCCTGTCCCGTATATCTCGGGGTACTGCTCCTCAGCTAAACCTGGGGACATAATCCAATCCAGGTCCTCAGGGGACATAGCAAGGTACAGAAAATACAAGCCAAATAAATAAGCAATGCAGCAATAAGTAAATAATGGGATAAACTATGTAACCAGCTAAGTGATATGCAATATGAGAGCAGCACTAGAACTCAGGATGAGACCGCTACAAGCTCTGTGTCGGGGAGCCGGTAGCAGTAATAACAGGTAAAGGGTCTAGCTTTGCTGGAGAGTCTACAACCTCACAATAGTAGTGGATATATATATATATAAAACAGCCTGTAGCCTGTGTGTCTCTTCCCACCCAATGTAATCACGCATATCATGACCATAATGTCTCATGTCCATGTCAGCGGGATTATAGCTAATGCAACAAGTCATATTGTCTATAAATAACATATCTCTGTCAAGTCCTGTATCCTATACAGAATCACCACGAATATCTCGGGAAGACCCTGTCTCATGAATAGTGTCAAGTATCCTGGGTTATGATGTACTTGATAAGACAAGTACGAGAAAGTAAAGGGTTCGAAATGTCCATCTCTAGGTGACGTACCCAACACCGCGTACGGTGTTGGCACCCGACTGATAATCGGACGCTAAGTACGTCACACGGTCTTAGGTTAAGCATGTACAACAGTTATAAATAAAACAAGGAAATATGCAACAAGATTGTAAAGTTGGCAAGGTATTCTTGCCCTCTGATGTATAACTAAGTCAAGGAATATTTAGCAAAAACTGCAAGTTTTGGCGAGGTACACTTGCCTGATGTTTGGATTCCACTACGGTTCTGTTCTTGAAAAATTTCCAGAGATGTCTCCGAAAGCTAAAATAGACATTACCATTATGCTCAGAAGGTGTCAATTAGCTAGAAACGCCGGTCCTTGAGTCCGATTTGGAGTCAAGGGCAAAAACGTTAATTTCGGGTCAAAACGGGGTCCACCGGTGGGCCCACTTTGCACCGAAAAACGTGTCAGGGTCAACTGTCTCCAAATTCACCAAACTTAGTGTCAACAGGTCAGGAACGCTGATACGAACCCAACGGAACTTTCAGAATTGAATTCCGATGAGCCGAGCACAAAATCGCCCGTCGAGTGGGGCCAGTGGGGCCAGTGGTGCCCGCGATACGCGATTTCGTCAACGTTCTCAGAATCGAACCAAACTTGGGCCACAGGACCAGCGTATCGCTACGAGTCCGATGGCACAAGTTTTGTTTCGATCCGACGTGTGTGCACGAAGTTAGGGTAAAATGCAGAAAAGTCGGATACGGGGCGATGTCCGCGGATACGCGTTGATTTCGGTGTGCACGCACACCCGAATCAGCTTCCGCAAAATCCCACACGTCCGTATCGACGTCACGCACCTATCTGTGAAGACCGCACGCGACCAAGTCATCCCGTTTGGCGGGGCATACTCAGTTCCGGGGTGAAACAGGGTCTGGTTTTTTCCTGTTTTTGGATCGCGGTGTGCGATCACCACAGGACGCGATGCCCCGAGCGGTTTGTCCGGGCACCGAGAGGATCATACAGGCTACGCGTTGCAATTTACGGAATTGAAATCAGAGCTACGAGGAGAAAGTTACAAGTACCTGAACAGGACTGAAAAACCGAGGATTCGTCGTGTCCGACTCGACACGGACACTGTGTCCCGTGTCCGTGTCCGACGGTGTCAGCCTAGGGTTAGGGCTAGGGCACGCTGCGGCGGCCGGAGGACCGTCGGAGAGGGCTGGGGGCAGCGGGGGGAACGCTCGGCCGGGGCTGGGCGGCTCTCGGGGACACGCGGCGGCGCAAGGGGAGGCGGCTGCCGGAGCTACTGCTGTTCGACGAGGAGAGGAGGAGGGAGGTGGGAGGTAGCTGAGCTCGGCGGAGGGGTGCTGTGGGCAGGGTGATGCGGCGAGGCGGCGAGGGGTGAGGCATCGCCGGCGGAGCTGGGAGGCGGCGGAGCAGGGTCAGGCGGCGGGGGTTCGGGTGGTGGCGGAGAGGTCTGCGGGGGAGGGTTTAAATAGGGCAGGCAGCGGGGGAGAGGGGCCGGGCAAGGCGGGGATGTGGCGGTCGTGGGGACGTGGGGGGGTGAGGCCGGGCGTTTCTCCGACGACGTGGCCAGAGAACGTGGCGGAAACCGCGGGGGTCTGCGTGGGGGAGAAGGGGGTCCGGGTCGGGTCGGGTCGGGCGGCGGTTTCTGGGTTGGGCGGACCCGCCCGACCCGCTAACAGAGGCTGGGTTGGGCTGCTGGGCTTCGGCCCACTTGGCCGGGCCGGACCTAATAAAAAATAATAATAATAATAATAATAATTTAATTAATTAATTAGTTTTAATTAGTTTTTGGGTATTTAAAAATAGATCCGAGGCCCAATAAAATCCCAGAAAATTATCCTAAGTTCGGTTTTCTATTTTACACCATAAAATCATATTTTTATTACATTTTGTTATTATTAAAAATCATTTAATCATAAAAACACCTTGTTTAATTTCTGAAAAATTATCGAAAAATCCCGAAATCGTGTTTTTAAAAAAATTGAAAATTTAGGGTGATTACAGAAGCACCGCCTCCCTCTAATAGCCACGCCCCCCAAGATCCCGAAGGACCAGACCTCAGGGCGCACTATTAGTCTTACCCTATCGCATCACCATCCTCCACCCAATATCCATGCCCCGAGCTCAGGGTGCGTTATTGGACTCCCACATATCGTTTGTCCCCCATCCACCGCAAGCACCCACATATCACGAGTCTCTTTCACAATAGCACACAACATGACAAAGTCATAATCGAACCATCTTCTCATATTCCTAATAGCCGCACCCCCAAGATCCCGTAGGACCGGACGTCAGGCTGGCTACTAGTCTAGCACACACAAGACAAGCATTTACTCTCGCATCGAAACAAGCATTCAAGATAATCCATATGAACACGATGACAAGCAAACATATGAACAATCTTTCAGTTGAGACTAGCATGGCACGGGTCTATTATCACATCAAGTAAAATATGCAGTTCTATCTTCTTAGCATAGCAATGGTTCTATCTCATTTCGGACAAGCATACATATTCTCTTAGTTAAGCAGCATATTCGTTTCAGTGACAAGCTATGTGAGTTCTCTTATTAGCATACTGAGTCGGTTCTATCATTCTTCTTATGAAACAATCTTCTTAGCATACAAGCATTCAAAAACTCAGATTCATTATTAAGTCGTGCAAGAATCAGAGAATACAGTTCTGCCCACTCACCTTGATTAATCGGTCTGGAACTCTCCGAGAAGACTTTCGTTCGAGCAAGCAAGTCGATCCCACTTGTACATAGTGCCGACGCGGAGCGGGGCACTACATACTTACCCACCAATAAAGAGTTTCGTCCTTGAAACTCAAGGAGAAACTCACTAAACCACAAAGAAGCGATAGTCCTCATCCCTCGCCATCCCAAATCAAAACTCTAGAAATCTCGAAATCACAAATCAGATCTCAAGGAATGAAAACCAAATCCAGAAAACTTTTGCCGGCAACTTTGAGAATATTTACGGACTCATTGTATGGAACGTTCATTGCATCTCACATCAGTCACTTCTCAGAGTTGGAAGCAACGGAATGGGCAAAGAATCGAGTCGCTCTGATACCATAATATCATGCCTCGGTCTCCCGCGAGCTCAATAGTCCCTGCTGAACGTGAATCACCACGTTACAGCTCTCTCACAGGACTATCGTTTCCATCGGGACGTGATGCCGTGCAAGGCTAAAGTGCGCTTGCACAAGGCCAAAGCTTTGATACAAGGGCAAGTAAGCTATTCGATACTGAAGCAGCGGCACATAACATTGCAGAAAAAATGAAGAACTCAATGGCATATGAAAACAGGCTCTTTTATTGATAATCAAGGGGCACAAGGCCGAGATTACAGTTCACTTAAGCACTCTTCTCTCGATTACAATAACACCGTTCCATACATTATGTCCCTCTATATAAAAGCAGCTCAAAGCAGGCACAAACTCGATGCAGCTCAAGCATCGACTCCAGATTTTCGGTTCCTTGGGATGAGGCACGACTATCGCTTCCTCAGACAAACGGGCACCTGAGAACAAGCAAACTGTTGGTGGGTCAGCACTTTATGCAAGTACTGGTGAGATAAAACAACTGAACAGAAGCTACACCCCCTGAAACCCACACTAAGTAATCATGTGGCAAAATATTAAATTACTAGTGATCTTGCTAGTTTTACTTAGGTTCTTTACAGGCAGTTTGCTAGCAGAGTCATATTTCTGTGTATTTGGAAACATTCTTTTGAAAGTATAATCAGACAACCAATCAATCGAGGCAACCAATTCAAGCACGAGGAATCCTGTTCGGGTGTGCGCAGCGTGTTCGGTGAACTATATCCAATGATTCTAGGGACATGCAGCATTTAGGGACCATCAATCAAGCACACAAGTTAACTATCAATCAGAGGTCGGTCCCTGAGTAACTCAGGATCGGTAGCGGTAATCCAGCTAACCAATGACTCACATTCTGATTATATTAACAGCTGTGACTCATGGTTGCACATTACTGCCGAAGCAGCCGTAGCCAAGGTTCAGCTCTGCATTAATAGTCATTGTCCGACCGAATGCAATGCATGAAGCCCTAACCGATAGTCTCTACGACGCAGACAAAATGAATAAGCAGGCTTATGCATAAGCATATATTTCTTACCCCATGGCCGAACGGTTATCCCTACAGCAGACATACAAGTTAGCAACAATTGCATAAGCATATATGTTTTACCGTTCTTTGGTTTCCTGTCCGTCTCTGCATCAAACAGTATGCAAGAAGGCTAGCCTAGCATGCTCCCTAACGACCTGAATGCAGCTATCTCCATACACTTCTCTAGTGCAGACTCAACTCTTCTCAACAGAAGCACCGCCTCCCTCTAATAGCCACGCCCCCCAAGATCCCCAAGGACCGGACCTCAGGGCGCACTATTAGTCTTACCCCATCGCATCACCATCCTCCACCCAATATCCACGCCCCGAGCTCAGGGTGCGTTATTAGACTCCCACATATCGTTTGTCCCCCATCCACCGCAAGTGCCCACATATCACGAGTCTCTTTCACAATAGCACACAACATGACAAAGTCATAATCGAACCATCTTCTCATATTCCTAATAGCCGTACCCCCAAGATCCCGTAGGACCGGACGTCAGGCGGGCTACTAGTCTAGCACACACAAGACAAGCATTTACTCTCGCATCGAAACAAGCATTCAAGACAATCCATATGAACACGATAACAAGCAAACATATGAACAATCTTTCAGTTGAGACTAGCATGGCACGGGTCTATTATCACATCAAGTAAAATATGCAGTTCTATCTTCTTAGTATAGCAATGGTTCTATCTCATTTCGGACAAGCATACATATTCTCTTAGTTAAGCAGCATATTCGTTTCAGTGACAAGCTATGTGAGTTCTCTTATTAGCATACTGAGTCGGTTCTATCATTCTTCTTATGAAACAATCTTCTTAGCATACAAGCATTCAAAAACTCAGATTCATTATTAAGTCGTGCAAGAATCAGAGAATGCAGTTCTGCCCACTCACCTTGATTAATAGGTCTGAAACTCTCCGAGAAGACTTCCGTTCGAGCAAGCAAGTCGATCCCACTTGTACATAGTGCCGACGCGGAGCGGGCACTACACGTCGCGTCCTGTGGCGATCGCAAACCGTGATCCAAAAGCAGAAAAAATGATACTCCGTTTTCACCCGGAACTGAGTATGCCCCGCCAAACGGAACGACTTGGTCGTGCGCGATCTTCACCAAAATGTGCGCGTCATTGATACGGACGTGCAGGATTTCGCAGAACTTGATTTGGATGTGCGTGCCCACCGAAATCAACACGTATCCGCCGACAACGTCCCATATCTGCCTGTTCTGGAACACGTCGTAACTTTGTGTACACACGTCGGATCGAGACAAAACTTGCGCCATCGGACTCGTAGCAATACGCTGGTCCTGTGACCCAAGTTTGGTTCGATTCTGAGAACGTTGACAAACTCGCGTATCGAGGGCCCCACGGCTCCACTTGACGGGCGATTTTGTGATCGGCTCATCGAAATCTAGTTCTGGAAGTTTCGTTGGGTTCGTATCATCGTTCTGGACATGTTGACACTAAGTTGGACGAATTTGGAGACCATTGGTTCTGACACACTTTTCGGTGCAAAGTGGGCCACACATGGACCCCACTTTGATCCAAAATTACGGTTTTGCCCCTGTGTCCAATTTGGACGAAAGAAAAGTGCTTTCTAGCTATTTTGTTTATTCTGAGAATGTTGGTGATATCTATTTTAGCATCCGTAGACATTTGTTCTGAGGTCATAGCTTCTGGCCCTGTGTATTGGACATCTGGACGTTACATTTTACAGCTTCTTACCAGGCAAGTATACCTTGCCATTGTACTGTTATTCATATTCCATATGTTGTATGCATCTTTATTTTCTGCCTTTAGTTCATATATTTTAACTGTTATATAAAATGCGCGCGACGGTGTCGTCACGATATGTTTTTATTTATGTATTTGTATTAACCCTGTTTATGAGACTACCCCATTATCATGTAGCATCATTAGGTTCATTGGCCGTGACACAGTTGTTACACGAGTTGTGAATCTCATGTAGATCACAGACTTGCGTGCAGGTTTGGCCTCCTGTACGTGTGGGCCGTGCGTTAGGAATAACTGCTGTTAGAAACTTTGTATGCTAGTAGACTTAACAGTTATTAGAGGTCTAGGGATATAGCCTATTGTAGTATGGTGGTCCCATCCTTGTCCTTGTTTGGTTGCAGGATTGGGCTAGGGTACTAAGAATAGGCTATGAACCAAATGGTGTCATGGATGTGACATGCTTAGAGCATTGGGTGGGGAGAACAACAAGTACCGCATTTGAGCTCCTTTACACTTTTTCTTCTGTAACCCAAAAGCTCCGCTGGAGATACAGGCGGTGATGACCCCTATACTACTTGGTGGGCCTCTGCCGTTCAAAAGACGACGTGCCTTTGAGCCCCCTTGTTCTCCGAGAGAGTCATGCCAATCCCAGTTTTCAGCCAGATAGCTCACTTATGGGGAAAGTTATTCTTAACTGCATTCACTTAGACGGTTAGGTGACCATTGGATATTTATTTTAGTACTTTATTGATATGTACTTTATGTATCTTGTTATGTCCCTCTGAGGACCTGGCCCCTTCCAGGTGTATTTGTTCTTGAGTATTTGCAGGAGCGCAGATTGGATGGTTCTATATGCTTCGTGGATATCTTCTCTCCGAGCTGTGATTGATAGCTGGTATTCTTATATTGTGTTTCTTGTGGTGTACTTATATTGTATTTGTCCTTATATTCGAGTTGGTAGTGGATTTGTTTCCATCCAACTATCATCCTTAGATACTTATATTGAGATCTAGTTTCATAGATACTGGTTATTTATTTATATTTGATTTTCTGTGGATGAGATTTAGATTATACCCTGTGACTTATGATAGATTTATGCCACATGTGGATTGATATTCATATTACAGCGTACGTATGGATTTGGTTTCCATATATTGGAGTTGTCATATCCATGCGGCTGGCATGCTTACGTGTCCTAGTCCTACGTATTTTTGGGACTGGGGCGTGACACAAGGTATAAATTTACGTACCGCATTTGATTACTAGTTTGCTTTTAAATTCTCGTAGCTATTATCGTGCTTTACTTTTAATTTCGGGGGCAAAAATTTTTTAAGTTGGGAAGGATGTAAACCCCCTCATTTATTTTTATAGATAGACTGGTTTTGGGTTAGAAATTTTAGTTTAGCATCTGGTGTTTGAGGATTAGAATTTGTGTTATCGTGGTATGGTTATTTATTTTAAACCCTTGGTGCACCCTACCGTTGTTATAATATTCAGAGCCCAACCTTAGCCTATAATTTTTAATAAAATATTGCACACTTGACTTGACAAGCCAACCTAGGTGATGTACTTTTTCGTCACTCAAAATCGCAATCCCTTGTGCTCTAATTTAATTGCACAACTTCCCGTATCCAAAATCCCTTATTTAATTTGGTGTCGCGTATCTGTGTCGTTACTATCAATTTTGAGACACAAACTCAACCCGTTTAGCCGGACCAATTAAAGGGTCCAAGACTGACACCAAGCCTACACCCTTCATGACCTTTGTGTCACTCCAAATTAAGACTCCATGTGCCCCCAATCAATTTAAGAGCACATGATAATTTATTTTAATTAAATTGGGGATACCAACTTTGACTAATCCCAACTTAATCCCAATTTAATCCAATACCCTATAAATTAAGCCCATACCAAACACATAACACCTCCTCACCCTACAAAACACCAAACATCAATTCTTCCTTCAATTTTTTATTATTTCATGTGTCTGTGCAAATACCCAAATTTAAGGGACTTATTTGCAAAAGTTGCACTAGGTGTCATCACCCCATTGGTTCAAACCAAATGGAGAAGCCCTCCACTCTTTGACTAGTCAACCTCACACCTCTCTCACTCTCCTTTGTATGAATAATTCTTCATGTTAGATCCTAGCCACTCATTCAAATGAGGATTTGATCATCACCACCCACTACCCATCACCCATCCCTATAAGAGGTCTCTTCCGACACACATCCCAAGCAGGCCCTAATTCCTAACACCTAGGGAAACCCCCCCTCCTTTTTCTCTCTCCTCCCTCCTTCTTCATGCACAGTTGTTCTTCTTCTTCCCTTCTTCTTCCTTTCTTCTTCTTCTTCTTTTTCCACTCCACTTCTCCTTCTTCAGTTAAACCCCTCACCCGGCCGGTCCCCTACTCCGGCAACCATCACCGCCGAGCTACCCCGGTCTCCACCTGAGTCACCCGCTCCACCATCCCGATCGGAGCTCCTCCGCCTAGTCGACGAGCTCGACAACAGCAGCTCCCGACCATCTCTCCCTGACGGCGGTCGAGCTTACGATGAGAGCCGAGCCACCCTCTGTTGATCCCCACAAGTCCACCCTCATCATCTTCATCACCACCGGCCGGATATGACGACCGTCTCCACTGACCACCCGCTGCTACTATCGACCACCGAGCCCATCGACTCTAGGAACCGAGCACCATCCCGCTGTCATCACCCTCACTACCACGACCACCTTCACCACCATTGTCGTCTCCTCCGTAGACCATCCTCCGGTCAGTCGAGCATCTCGACGATAGTACTCCACCACCGTCGCGGTCATCTCCAGCACTTCGCTACCACCGCCATCCCCACCTCCACTCGTCCATCCCGCCATAATCACCGACCCAGGCCTCCAGTCGACCGGCCACTCCGGCGAGTCACCGCCAACCCATTCTTCCGCCACTGTAATACTTTCATCACCACCATGCTACCAGTGTAGACCAACGCCTTCAGTCGACACCCCCCGCTGCACACCCTCAGCCGAGCTCCATCCTGCACCACCTCCCTCGACCAACGTCAACCAACACCTCCCCTATCTCGCTGTCGACCTCACTCCGGGCAACCACCCCGGCGTGCCACCGTGCCACCGCCAAGGTGAACACTCCTCCTCTCTTTGTGTTGTATATTGTGTTTTGTTTTGTTATGTTTAGTTTAGTATTATTGTGTGTGGGTTATATATATTGAGTTAGGATTGATGGTATGTATAATGCAATGATCTTTACGGTTTGAGGTTATGTAAAATATGCGTTGATGGTTGTGGCGGAGAAGGTTTAATTATTGTGAATGCTCTAGACGAGCTTAGGGTTTTAAAAGCATGAGTTTTAGGATTTATTATATTTTAATATATATGAAATTGATTGTTATATGCTAAGTTATTATTTAGGGTTATGGTTAATGCATTGAGTAGGGTTTGATGTTATGTATGCATTTAAATGGTTGTAAAATGATGGTGATATTAAAACATTTATTATTATCAAGGAGCAGGTTTATTACTATAAAATGGTAGAGTGATATCAAACATTGGGTTAATATTGAAAGCTGTTGATAAAGTTGTTTGAGGACTAGTTGTACATGTTAAAGTCTGTGAACACCGGGGTCAAATTTAAGGATTGATCGTGGCTTGAACTACTGAACATCGTGATGAATATAGTAAGATTGAGGATTTATTTGATGATATTGTACAGGTGATTAATTGGATTAGATGTAACATACCTTTAGTCAACCTTGGTCAACCCTCTAGCTTAGTGTCTATGTGAGTTGTAACAGAGGTTTAAACATATGCTAGACGTGTGTCACATCTTATTTCAGCCTCGTGATAGTTTATTGATTGAGCTTGTATCCCGTCTCTAGGTACTATGGGACCCGCGGACTTGGACGTTGTACCGGAGACCCATCTTCAGCAGGCGGATCCAGGCAAGTATACCTTGCCACCCTGTACTTCAGTTACCAGATATTTATTATCTTGTTATATGCATTGTGCACGTGTTTGACTAGAATCGTTACTTCGCGTCCGGGTCACAACCGGGTGTAGACGTTCGTCGGTAACGTCTGGTAGCGAGTGATAGATGTTCACAACACCTTAGTGTACGTACCTGTGTATATCATAACCCTAGGACACATTCAGACACTATCTTCGTGCCAGATTTTCTGTATCCTGATACTGACATCATGACCGGAGACTGGGACGACCTTTGGGTCACGTTTGTTGATAGTTACTTCTGTATGACGAGACTGCTAGGTAGAGGTTCAGGTTCAGCGCACACTAGTTGACCGCTTGGGAAGGGGAAGACAGTTACTAGACGTTTGGGCTCCTCTGTACGCGCTTTATATATGTATATGTCATGTTGATGTAGTGTTCCTATATCCGGAGTAGTAGTATCACCCGTGTGACTCTGTGCTCGGAGCTACGATACGCCTCGTGTGTCTCTGTGTTCGAAGCTACGATTTTATTTGGGACAGCCCATGCGTCGAACATTATCTTCAAACTGTGTGTCACTTAGGTGGTTATGCTAGATTACACCGTCGTTGCACTTGTACTTTCTGTTGTACTTTAGCATGCTGTATTTTTGTACCTTGTTACGTCCCTCTGAGGACCTGGTCCCCTGCCAGTTTTGCAGCATAGACGATTACTGAGCATTTGGAGTTGCTGATGGAGTTCCTTGTCTTGCGGGCATTGGTACCAGGTACTCATATCATTTCTACCGGCATTATGGTTATTTTATTCATATTGATTATTCATCTGCTGTTGTAGCCTAGTTTTTGTAGACTCATCTCTTTTCGAGTCTATTCGAGTTTGTGTGTTTACTGGACGGCCGACTGTAGCACATGTAGCTCATTCTTGTGTATTTCTGTTCATTGTGGATTGAGACATAGATGTTTATATTTACTGGATTATTTAGATAGTTACCAGTAGTTTACAGCTCATACGTATTCGAGTCGGACCAGAGTCTGGTCGAATGCATAGCTGACGTGTCGCGTATTCCTGGTCCTATATATTTTGGGACTGGAGCGTGACAAAACTGGCAGGGGACCAGGTCCTCAGAGGGACGTAAAAAAGTACAAGAAAATAACAAGCCATAAGTAAACAGTGTAATAAAACCATAATCCAGGGTAAACTAATGTAACCAACTATGTGACATGCAAATGAGAGTATGGTATCGTACACTGGACTGGTACTCACAGAAGATCTCAAGGGACACTTCCATAATCTAATATTACACTCAAGACTCAGTGTGGGAAAACCAGGAGGAAGTTGTGTGTGTGTGTGTGTGTGTATATATATATATATATATATATATATATATATATATATATATATATATATATATATATATATATATATATATATATAATACCATAGATTTTGCAGAGGTAACCTAAAGCCTAAAACACAATAAATAGTAATAAGTAAAATATGCCCAGAGCACGATGAAGACTCTCCCCACCCAATGTAACCTCACGTCTCAATCAAGACACGTAAGCTCATGACCTCTAACTATCAGCATAAGTCTTAGTCACTATGTATCACTATAATCATCGTTATATCATGCATCTTGTAGTCCTATCCAGAGTCCAAGTACCACGAACAAGTCGAGAAAGACTCTGTCCCATGAATATCGTGTCAAGTGTCCTATGTGTGGATATACAAATAATGTTTGCACCAACATGGGTTCGTAAATATGACTCTCTGACTATGCTACTCGACTCCGCAAGGGATATCGGTACCCGAATCTTGTTCGAAAACAAAGAATCATATGACGGCCCTAGGCTCAATAAGTACAACAAACAAGCCACACAAATATAATATCTAATTCATAATTAACATTAAATAAATAATTTAGAACTGTAAACATCTTGGCAAGGTACACTTGCCTGGTTCTGCAGTCAGTGGTGGTAAAGATGACCCCGCGTCCACTCATTCGGAATTCAATTGACCTAAACACCAATTAAATGCTTAAGGGTCTAATAAAGAATTCTCGTAATTATAACTTATTTATATAATTTTATTTTTTTTTATGTACAACCAAGCCAGTTATTATTTCTAACAACTTTTCTTACTTTTACAGGATATCAGAACCTAGTTTCTTGGTTTTTGACTTCCAAAATTTAAGTTTAAGTCCCCAATTAAATGACATGAACATAAATTATAATAAACCATATAATCTCAATTTAAATATAATTTATATTCATTTTAACAATTAATTCCTAGATTTGACAAAATAAACATATTTCAAGATTATGGCTACTTTAGGTTGACTAATTTTGTCCAAAACTTGTTCGGGACATTGCCAGTCCATTAGTATGATTTATATTTATAAAAAATTATTTTATATCATATTATATTCTGATTTAATCTCAAAAAATGTTCACCTCTTTATTCCATCCAAATCATCATATATTTACTAGCAAAACAATGCGTCAAAATTACCTGAAAACCTAGGCTAGTGGCCCTTAATTATAGGGTTCAGATTTGACATTAAAATAATAAAAAATAATAAAATACTTAATTTCCAGGAAATAAACACATATTAATTTAGTTTTAAAAATTAATAACGATTCCCTCAAGTAATCGCATTAAATATCTCAAACTAGTTCTACCGACAAGCGAATTATCACCAACCTATCATGAAAATTTTATATTTTCTAATATGAGAACAAGATGGCAAAATATGGGTTCTAAATCAATAAGTTTATATAACCTAAAAGGATCATGCCATGGAATTTGAGAAAGAAAGATTAAAGATTTACCAAAAAAAATGGAGGATTGGATGATGGTGCTTCTTCTTGTCCAAGAAATATTCCTCCTTGTTTGTGCTTGGCTTGCTACTCCCTTCTTGATGAGTTGTTGATGATAACAATGGACTCGTGATATATTTATGGGGAATATAGGGTTCTTCTTGGAGGTTTAATGGTGTTTGGATGAAGAGATGGTGGAGAGATGATAAAAAGTTGAGCTTTTGGAGGAGAGGATGGAGATTTTTGGTGAAGGAGATGATGTTGTGAGAAAGAGATGGTAAGGGGCTACTCTTACACGTTGGAGAGAGGGGAGGGGTCGGCCACAAGGGGGGAAGAGGTTTATTATTGTTAGGGTTAGGGTTTGATGATATATATATATATATATATATATATATATATATATATATATATATATATATATATATATATATATATATATATATATATATGAGCTTTTTAAATTGATTTAAATATAGGAGGGGGTTTCCTAGTGCTAATAGGGTTCGGCCACAAGGGAGGGTTGCTCTTGGCCGAATATGAGAGGGGTTGGTTGGTTATTAGGTTGTGTGTTGATAAGGTTTTGGTGTTGGTTGGTTAGGGAGTTGACTAGTTAGTTATTTGCCAACTAGGATGACACATATACCACTTTCTATAAATAGAACTCCCATAAATAGAAACAAATTAATTTAAATATTATATATATATATATATATATATATATATATATATATATATATATATATATATATATATATATATATATATATATATAATATAATATAATATAATATAATATAATATAATATAATATATTTATATGAGGATATTTGGGTGCACTACATTCCTACATGTGTTTGGGTTTGGTTTGGGTCAAGTTCTAGTCTAATGAAGGCAGTTTTACGGTAACCGTGGTTCTAAATGGTTGTCAATATTTTTAGAGCATAGGAGACATCAAAATAATGTAATACTCATGGCCCAATTATACTAGATACATTCAAGATTAGTAATATAAATTTTGTTGGAAGGTAAAAGGTCGTGCATTGCTCAAAATATCAAAGCCATGGCAAAGTGTCATACATATTAAAAATAATTTTAGAAATTAATTATTTAAATCTATCTAATTAAACAAAATAATAAAAATAATTACAAATTATCAAATTATCCCTATCCCAAAACGAGGGGGCTTACAGCGCATAATAGGTCAAAACCCACCATTGGCGCACAAACGGATATTGGCGTACAAATGGCCAAAAATAGATTTGGCGCACAAATAACTATTCCGGACAGTTCTGGTGAAATTTGATACAAAAGTGCTCCGAGCAAAGATGATGCACAATCATACTAAAGGGCATTTCTAGGATCTTGACTCACAATGGAAGAAGTGCGCGAGTTAGGAGCTTGACGCATAAGTCTATCATTGGCGCATAAATGAAAGTACCCAAGCTACGACTTTGGCGCACTTTCATCAAGTATGCCAGTAGTGAGGTTTGACACACAAACAAGTGCAGGAAGGTCTACTAAAAGACAAACACAATTTCCAAGATATGGCACATCAGTCGAGACGACCATGCAGTCGAGAACACATAAATTTTCGAGAATGGTCAGAAGTCCTTGCTTAGTCATTAAGTAATTACGAAGGGCTACAAAATATACCGTCTCTGGAGAATGCCACATAGTGCACCACACAGCAAAGTTTGCCATTCTCTAGAAGTGACAAAGTGCGCCAGTAAGAAAAGTTCACCAAAGTGCGATAACTTGGCTTTTAAGCAATGTCGTACATTCTTGATGACTTGTCGACCCATTCAAAAGTGCGCCAATTAGGATTGGCGTACTTTTGAATGAATTGCCTTAGTACAAAACGTACATAGGAGTAGAGAAGTATGCCTAGAGAAGTGTGCCCAGAGTACTTAACGTATCTTAGCGTATTTTTTAAGAAATTTATGAAACACACACAAGTGAGCTCACTGGAACTTCGCTTATGCGACAAGGGTTCCCTGCGTACTTTTTGTATATATTTTTAGGCCAACTTTGCATTCTCCGACTTGTTGTTCTCGGACTCCTAGAGCAAATCGAATCCAAGGGAAACAAGTTCATCAATGAGAAAAGTTCTAAGTGTTACCCAAAAATAAAACCGATCAAATAATAAAACAAGTTATACTAAGAATCGAAGCAAGATCCAAGGTTGTTCCTTCGATTGGCAAGATGTACTTGCCTACGGTCAAATTCTATCCTAATACCAACACTACCAAGGTCACCAACGGCCAAGGCCATGCTCGGCTGCTGCCCTTTGCTGGGGAAGAAACGAAGAAGGAAAGAGAAATAAAAGAAAAAGAAAAGTGAAGGAAAGAGAATGTGATTGCTTATATAGCCAAGGGATTGATTGTAGGCCATTGGATCATAATCCATGCCTCTCACCCGGGTTCATCACAGCCACCCACCAAGAAAATCAAGGCACCAACGGTCCAAAGCATGCAACTAAGAAAAACTTACAAAAATAATTTAAACAATGCATGAATGGCATAAGGCAAGATGTGAGCAATTAAACAATAAGCAAGATATATATGTATAATACGCGTATATTGGGTACGAATACTAGAATAGTGAGACGAGTCTCACACCCCTCTCCCCAACCTTTTATTGATCTGACGCGTTCGTGTTAGTGACTTTTGAAGTGTGTACATATTTATGGAGCTTGTACATACCCCTTTGGAAGCTCCAAGGCGACGGTGCAAACTCGCACCCAACTAGGTAGTATATCTTTTAAAATTATAGTAAGGGATGTAATGTAATGCCCCGCAACTATACGGTGCATTACGCTGAGTCGGATTGAATGAGACAATAGTTGGTTACATTTAGATTTGTTGAATTTGGGAACAAGTATTGATTTGAGTTGATTTCATGTGCAGATCGAGCTTGCGAGAGATTGGGACGTAACATGTAATGTTTGGATCGGCAATCTCATTTTGAGACCATCTTGTTAGCCCGTGCGGTACCCTTTTACTTTTGAGTCAAGAGTTTGTAACAAAGATGTACATTATTAATAAAGAGAAAAAAAAAAGCATTTCAATGTGTGTTCTTCTACAAGTGCACTCAGTTGTTGTGTTTCTATATATATTATTATGTCTAGGCCTTGTGCGGACGTGTCTTACGCTCGTCCGACATCACGTCCGGAGGACGATTATCGATTCTGCGGAATCGGGACGTGACATATACCCCACTTATTTAAAAAAAAAAACTAGCAAATGTCAATATTCCTTTGTATGCAATTTTTAAAATTTCAAGATATACCACCACTATTTTAACTGAAATTTTGATTATTTTACACATGATGGGGGCATTTGCTAATTTTTTAAATAAATGGAGATATATACTAGTTTCTTTATATGTAATGGAGACATTTGCTAAAATATTTCTTTCTTAAACACTGTTCTAAAAAAAAAATTTGATATGCAAAAAAAGGCCCAACGGAAGAACGTTTTTGTGCAATATACGTCCTTCCAAAAGGCGTTTTTCATGATCACAATTTTTTTTCGTCAGTTGTTATGTCCAACAGAAGGATGTTCTTTTTTTTCTCTAAAATACAAATTTTTTAAACGTTGTGCTGTGTATGAAATATCAGCAAACATTTTTGCTGTATATACAAATTTCTGATAAATTTGTGTCTAAAATGAGTGGAAAGATGCATCGAACCCTATTTTATTTCTTTAATTTGTCACTCAAGTTACAAAACCATTATCCAGGGCTGTTTGGTGGGAGAATAACTTTGATACAGATAGTTGTATTATACAGCCAAGTAAGACAAGTGGCCTCTCCCCTCTTTCTTCGTAAATCGTGCAATTATTTTTATATATAAATTTTGAAAAAGGCCCAACTTGTCAAACATGGGTGTATGAATTGTGCTCATTATTTTGTTTCTTCCGACTACCAAAACAGTTTTTTGATATTAAAAAAAAAAAAAAGTATAATACTAATAATTAACAAATTAGCATAATTAATTTATTAATAATTATTTATTAAGAATAAATAATTATCTTAGTTATAATAATATTAATTAATTAAATTGATAAATAATTATTACTATTATGTATTTAGCTATATAGTAAAACAAACTGATATTTTCTGCCAAAATATAAAAAAATTGTCATGATCAAAAGATATGAGGTATATCAAATTATCACAAATATGTCAAGGTGTCTAGTAGACCAGGCGGCTCAAAATTTGCTCTGAACCAGATCTTGTCAAACTCGATTTGGGTCGGATCGAACTCGGTCAACAAGTCAGCTCGGCCGATCCTTCCCTACCGAGTTCAAGCTGGACTTCAACCCCAATCAAGTCGACCCAATCCGTCTCTGATTGGATCTTCTAATCGGGTTAGTCCGACCAAGTCCACATCCCGTCAACACACGAATCGACACGGCCCATATAAACACCTTGACGAAAAATATTATTATAAATGAGTGTGGAGGCATGAAGATAGCTAATATTAAATAATTATCCTAACAAATATTTTTAAGAATAAAATATTTATATTAGAATAATTATTTTATTAATGAATATTAATTAATTATATTAATTGTTAAATAGTTATTATAATTCATAGTAATTGTTCATTGTATTAATTAATGAAGACTAACTAAGAATTATTGATAAATTGTTATTAATTAAATAAATATCTAATTTATTAAGTTATTAACATAAGACTAATTAATTATTTCAGTTAGTTAAACAATTACTATCAACTATAGTTAATAACTTAAACTCCAAGTTCTAGTCTTCCCCAAAAAAATGGTGAAAGGAAATCATATTTCATATTCAATGTATTCTCACTTTCAACTCTTACTTTCAGGTTATCAATAAGTTCCATGAAAACGTGTGCCAAACTTGAACAGTTGAGAGACCAATACAATAAGAGTAATACTAAGGAGACAACTCTTCTTGATACACACTGATACTGATGTGAAAGTATATTATTTGATCTTAATTATTATATTTTTTAAGATTTTTTTTGACTGTCATATCAGTGTGACCGAGTGTATCAAAAAAAATGTGTTCCCTTAACATTTTTCATACCATAAGCATTTGAAAATCAGTAGCAAATGAATAACTTCACAAGTTATATGGGACAATACGTTAAGTTTTTTTTAGAAAATTTAAATTTTATAGTATTAACTTACAGAGGGGTACGCTAATAAAAGAAATAGTTGTGTACAAGGATGACGGTCAAAAATAATGGCCAGAGATAATCAAGGTCGCCTAATTTTAAGATTTTATATAAATTTAAAAAATAATGAAATGCCACGTGTAATTTAAACAAACGAGAGAGAGAGAGAGAGAGGATGAAGAACCTTGAGATTGTGGGAAGAAATTGTTTATCTAATTATTTGGGAAGAGATGCGCTCTAAGTAGCAAAAGTAGTAGATGTTAGACATTTAGTTAGTATAGAATTTGGAGAAGTAAAGCTTGTGATTGCCAGAGAATCAAGTTGGTATAGAATTTGCTCAGGGAGACGCTTATTTGGGTACAATACATTTAAGGTTTTTTTTTTTTTTTTCTCGGGGTCAACACACACAATTTTTCAAGACGACACATTTCAAAACTCAAATAAACATTTCCATATTTTTATAAGGTTTTAATATCTCTAATAATATAAAATAAACATCAGCTGGTCCCGTAGCTCAGTTGGTTAGATCGTTGGTCTTATGAGCCGAAGGTCGCGGGTTCGAGCCCCGCCGGGACCATTTAGAAAAATTTTTTCCTATTCAAATTTTTATTTCTAAGCAATGAAGCATCCAATGGTGAAAAAGTGCAATGTTCTTTATTTTCTTTCAAAAACCTTTTTATTTTTAATTGTTTCTGCTTTTCGAGAAAACGAAGAAGCATCCTAATATTTTATTCCTCAGCGATTGATTTTGGAGCTATATTTAAAACCTCTTCTTCCTTTTTAAAATAGAATAATGCTAAATTGAACTTGCCTTGATGTGGAAAATTGAAGTGAGATTAAATTAAGAGATATTTGTATTTACAATAATGCTAAAATTACTACCAAATGCTTACAACCCTCTCACCTCCGCTAAATGGGCCACCCCCGGCCCAATCTCTCCCCCAATGAACGACCGCCACGTGGCGACCACCCGGACAGCCACCAGGTCCCACCTCTCCCCCTCCTCCAATGGACGAACGCCACGTGGACGCAACGTGGCGGTTGTAATAGGGTTGTAGGCATTTGGTTGTAGTCATAACATAGCCCTTTGTATTTATCTCCCAATTGCTAATTATATCTCGACTACCCCCATTTTAATTTTAATTAGTGTTACCTCCTCCCAATCCTTCTACAACCTCAACATTAGAAAAAAAAAGGTATGTTGCTGCAAATTTTCAGTAGCACGAAGACTAAGGGTCTATTTGGTAAGGAGAAAGTGGGCCTGGAATCCGACTTTTGGTGGAAGTGGGCCTCGGTTTTTAAGTTCGGGTATTTGGTAGGGTTAGTAAAGAGGGTTGGTATTTGGTATTAAAAATGAAGCTGACTTCTTGGCTTCTCTCAAAATCCTCCTTCTCATTTCCACTCTTCCGCTGTGGATGTGGGACGGAAAACACTGGGAGACGTCATGTCAGCTAGTTGATTTCCTTTCCGTCAAGGAAGTCGTTCTTCTCCAGCCAGTTTACGGTGATCCCCTCCTTTCCAATAGTATGAATGTCTATTTTTTCCAATTTATCTTTAATTTTTAGGTAATATGTTGAATTATTTCCTGAAATTTTTCTCCACTATGTATTTTTAGAGTAGATCTGTGGGTTTTGAACACAGATTGAGTGAAAAGTTTCAGTTTCTTGTAGTATTTTGTGTAGATCTAGCAAATCTGTGAGTTTTGAACATTGATTCGTTGGTTTTAATTTCTTATTGGTTTAGATCTTGTAGATCTACATATTTTTAAAGCAGATCTACATGTCGAAGATCATTTTTTTTTCCTGATTTCTTGTATACCGAGTATTGCAGACAGGTTTGTTCGTTGGAAATTTTTTTTTCTTTGGTTTAGATCTAAGACAGGTTTTGTGTAGTCTAATTTTTTTTCTTTTGATTTCGATATTGTAGATCTATATATTTTTATACTAGATCTACATAATAAGAATATTTTTAACTTGTTGCAGTCAAGTATCTTTGTATACTTACTATAGTATTCAGTTATATGTTCTAATTACTTCATTAGCTTATTTTGATATTTTGGACCATGATCAGGGAAAATTTTGAGATATTTGGATATCCCAAAATGTTAGTGACTTTTGTAGCATTCCACTTCATGTGTAATGGGTTGAAGTGGCAGGAAATGTCACACCCCAGTCCCGTAAGGGCCAATCGTCCTCGCTTGGTCCCTACGGAACTGATCGTCCTCGCTTGGGAGCGATGTCGTGCAAGCCTAAGTTGCACTTGCACCAGGCATAGTACCTGCACAAGACACAAGTTAGACAAAAATATAAATATATAGAGGCACAGGATTCAAAATACAGAGAACCAAAGTTGAACACATTTGATAGGAACAAAAAAATACTTTCTTTATTGAATACTTGAAGATTGGATTACAAAGTACTTGCTTGAATGATTATAAAATATGCCATAGATGGCTACATCCCTTTTTACAAACCCAAAACTAGCCACAACGTCCATACATCATGTCCTTGTAGTAGGACCAAAAATCAAAACAACTAGCAAAAGAGGAGCATGCACACAGGAGAGGAAAGCTAAGGATGCAGCACGAGCACGATTCCACTGGATGGATGCGCTAGTACTGGTTTAAAATGCTCGTCAAGCTCTCGCTACTAGAACGTGGAGATTTACCCATAAACGTGGGTCAGTACTGGTTTAACATGTACTGGTGAGCGACCTTGGCCAAACTCACCTAGAAATTCATATTAAGTAAATATGTGAAGCTAACATTATTAGGTGATCTTTCTGGTTGTCTAGTTTTTTTTAACAATTCATGTAAAGAAACATAAACGATAAATTGAACCATGCATATGATAATTCTTACCCACAGTCGAACGGTTATCCCTGCAGCAGACAAGTTAGCCATAATTTGCATATATGAATAAACTTATGAATCAATCTTGGCATCAAGTATTAGGTATGAAAGAAGGTAAACCTAGCATGCGCCCTAACTACATGATGGTTCACGGGAACACCCATGAATAGCAGCTGGGAATACAAACCCAGACTAACTATTAGACATGACACCCCCTAATCGCGAGGACTACAAGCCTCAGGGTGTTTCGATTATCTCTCCCAAGCCCCAGGAACCGCTCGAGAGACTGACCATGTGCACAAGTTATCCAAAGACCGATGCAATGAATGTGTTCTATCAATTAATCAGTTCTATTGCAACAGTTAACCAAAAAGATTCTATGTGGACTATCTTCTTTTCCATAGAGTCGTGGCTCTTCAATAAGTTTAATATCGATCAATTCAAACCATAAAAGATTTTCAATAGGTTCAATGTGCAGCATAAGATAAGTAACGTGCATCAACATCTCGAACGATTTGCAGTGATTATTCTATGATTCAAATATCACAAGTCCATAGCATGCAATAAGTAGTAAAAAATTCTAAGTTAACAAGTGAATCATGTTCTTTAACTTATCTTGTTACTGGGATGTTAAATTGAGCATAGGGACATGCATTTTGAATGGACTAGAGATTCTTTTATTTAGGCGTGTAGACTAAAGGATTCATCGGAGGGCCAAAGCCACTTACTGATTGAATCAAACGAGAGGATAGGGAAGCCTTATGCAATGATCACTCCTTGGTTATACGTCCTGAATTTGCAATAATACTTGGTTAGCATCATTCGATCTCTTTCTCTTATGATTCGAAATAAATGCATAAGCGATAAAAGAGAATCATGAAAACCAACTTATCAAAAGCAAGACAAAACACAAAGCAACACAAAACCAAGCAGCAAAACAACCAACGAAAACTCTTGGACTTATTTCAATAGAAGTTGTTCCATCAATTTGAAGGGTTCATTGCATTTCGTCCGTGTTGATTTGGAGGTAAGGTTTCTCCGAGACTCGATTCTCACCCGAGTCAAAGTAACAAGTGTTCCATAAGTAACCCGTAAGGAGTGGGGCATTACAGGAAATATAGTGAGAAGCTTGCTTGTGTTCTACTAAATTTCTTTGAATTCCTCATTACACTATGATGGGTTGAGAGGTAACAAAGGTTGCTAAATTACCTATAATTAATACATTTCCAAAATCTGAGTCAATACTTTATTAAGTTTAAATCCACTTGCTATAATTTTTGTGTTTGTTTCTTGACCTGTTTTTAACTGTTTCTACATTATGGCGGGGTTTTTTAACTGTTTATTTAAATATTAGTCAATCCAGTAATAAAAATTTTGGTACCTTAATCTTCCCTTTTGTAGGTTTATATGGATTTATATGACCCTAATGATCGCACGATACTAGTTGTTATTGTTAGTACTTAGAGTGAAATTAATGTGGTAATATCTTTGATAGGTGAGGAGGAAAATGAACAAACTGGCGTTGCTAGGGAGCCTTCCGAGATTAGACAACAATAGAGAGATGCACGCATGTATCGAATTTTGTGGGGAGGAAAAGACAAATGTGTATCCTATCTTAGGATAAGCACGAGATCCTTCTATACCTTAGTACGTATGCTAAAGACCAATGGGTCACTTCGAGATAGTCGTTGGGTTTGTGTGGAAGAACATGTTGCAATCTTTCTGTACGTGTTAGGGCACAAGTCAAAAAATAGAGTATGCACTGTTGACTTTGTGCGTTCGGGTGAAACAATTTTAAGATACTTTAATCTTGTACTAGGGTCTATTTTTATCCTACGTGAAATGGTGATGAAGCAACCTACACCTGAAACAACAATTGAGATCAGGCAAACCTCTGAAAGGTTTCCTTATTTTCAAGTAACTATGACCTTATGTCTACTTAACACATATTTGTTAGTAACATGCATTAGTTAACTAACCTAAGTGAATAAATTGTATGATTATATCGGGTTAATAGATGGAACCCACATCCAAGCAACATTGCCTTTATCAGAGGCCCCTCGTTTTAGGTGTAGGAAGGATACACTTACACAAAATGTATTAGCCGCAGCCACCCCCGAATAAGAAGTTCTCATACGTTTTAGCTGGTTGGGAGGGGGCTGCTAGTGATATGATAGTTATGAAGGATAGGGAAAAAGCCGGTGTTGTCCTCAAGGGAAGAGTACCTGGTTTCTATACAAAATGGTCCCAATGCTATTATCAAGTTCATGGGTATAAAGGTGCTTGCTACTTCAAATGTGAATATAGGGGAAGAAACTTTTGGATACTTTCAAAATCCAATGTATGCAGAACCACCTATGCATACTCCCAAACTATAACTAGCCCCTATGAAGACCATTAAAATGTATCATATTTGGCTTTTGGGGGTCATTTGTGTTTTAATCTTCCTGTTGTATAACTTCTTCTTCTAGAAGGACCACTATGGACACTGAACTTGTTTCAAAACTTTTGTAAAATCTGCACTTTTATTTTGCTTGCAGTTATGACATCTTTACTATTATCATTTTTATCTTTGAATTTTTTTTATATCTTATTTTTCTATGGGCTGTGATGAGGGGGAAAATATGAGATATTGGGATAATTTAAATACCAGTGAGGTTGTTGGCATTCCTTTTGTAGTGTGATGGGTTGAAGAGGTACTTCGTTGCACTCCTCATCACTTGAAACAAAGGTTGAAGAGGTAACCATCTTTGCTAGTTTTTCAATGAATTAAAATCATGGACACTCTGAGCCAATACTATTTTATTTGCTTTTTCTCATTTTCCATGCTAGTTTTATTCTCGAAACGGTGGTTTTATTTTCTCCCATGCTGGGTTGTAACTGCCAGGTTCAATATATGGTGTTGCTTTCATATAGCAATATATTTTGTTGCTTTCCCATGTTGGCTTGTAACTGTTATACTAATCTGAATTACTAAGTTGAAATATCGCATGACTTGTTCGATGCTTACTAAATTACAGATCCGCTAGTTTCATATAGCAACATTGTAATGATCTATATGCAGACTCAAATGCTAAATTTATTCCAGAAAGCTGCCCCAAACAATTTTCTTCTTTGGCAGTGATGAGGCAGAAGCAGTTGATTATATGGGTTTGGAAATAGCTTGCTTGCTTCGGTTATGACGAAGGACTCTGAGTCAAGTTTTTAATCTTTGTAAATATTTTAACAGTTTTTAAATATATAATGTAGCAGGTTTGTAAATATTTGTGTGTATGCTTCTTCTATTCTTCTTACACTATCTTTTTGTTCTTCTTATACTTTCTTTCTTCATCATAACGAGGACAACCCTGCAGGCGTGGGCTCTCCATTTAGGTAGCTTCTCGGATCTCCCGCAATAAGCGCAAGCCGCTTTGAGTTAGTTTATTTTCGTATGATGATTGCTCGCTTTACGTCCTTATCGGTCACCTCACTGTCGCTCTCCTACCTTTACGGCTCGTTCCTTCGGAACCTCTGTGTCTTTACCAACTCGGTCCGCCCAATGAGCGCTCACGACTAAGCGAGACTCAGATGTTGTTCATTCGATGTCTCGCAGTACATTTTTGTTTTTTCGATACGGCTCGCGACCTACAAAAATCCTGACCTACTCGCCACGGTCCACTCGTTCGCTCGCTGCTTCAAGTAAACTACTCGATGCTCTCTCGCAATCGATTAGTCTCGATTCATCTATTGCGAAGAAGATTTTTAGATACTCCGCTACTTGCCTTTATACATGCGGGTTTTTTTTCTTTTATTCCATTGTTATGTAGTGCCAGATTTAGGGGCAAGGGTACATTAGATTTGACTCACTGTATACATTCAGGAAGAGGAGGAATGAAGTCACTCGACAAAAGAAAAGGGAGAGGTACTTAATGAAAGGGGGGAAATGGAACATTTTGTCGATATTAAAGCGCAGATTGAATTCCCTTCTTTAGGTCCAAAAGAGCGTGATGGCTCGAGGTCGAAGAACCCTTCCACTCACTTTGAGTAAGGGGTACCACCACTGAACCAATGTCTAACATATTATCTCAACGGGGGCTGCACTTCTACTATGGCTTCCGGTCCAAGAATTACTATTCGGCTTACGAAAGGGTATGAGCTAACATTTCTTCAGGGTAGACAAAGACGAGTATGGATAGCTTGGCTGATCGTCCAAATATCATATTTTTGGACTTCTTTGTCCCGTCCACCCTGCTGATCGAATCTACTATTCAATTGACTTGACGTCCTTTCTTTCCCGCTCTACCCGACTCCTTCCTTCTATTAGCTCCCGGTTGGTGTTGTCTAATTTAGATAGAAGATAGTGGTTAGGAGAGAGAATCAATTCAATGTTTAGTAGTAGGCCCGGTTCACCAGGTTCTACCATTGCAGGGACCAATCATAGTAAAAATCTGAGTTTTATCCTGGCTCGGACTTGACACCTTTCTTGTCGGAGTGAACGGGGTTGCCTCGATTCGAGGTTACCTCAAAGTAAGGGATATTTTGTCACGATCCGATTCCGTAGAATCGTTTGAGGCGTCCCCCGAATCGTGACCGCCGTACGGGCCTGGAGTTGCGCCCGTACAAGGCTTTAATGATTTGCATAACAAGCACATACTCAGAGTACGCAGATAAATTGAAACACAGATTTGAAACATGGAAAAGTTCTCTTTATTGATAATGAACATCTATTACAAACTCCTGAACGAATCAGCTAATATGCCAAACGGCTTACAAAAGAGATGACTCAAAATGAGATAGCAGTCTTGTACATTATATTCCTTTACTAAACTTCAAAAGATATAGACCTCCAGGCTGGAGGATAGCTTTGCCACGGAGCTGCATTTGTGTATGAAGAGTTGCAGGCTCCTGTCTTCAAAATACTTCAAAGGGGCGCGGTGAAGATGCGCCAACAGCTGGACTGGATCGGGAAGACGACTTCGGCTCCTCGCTCGGTTCGCCTTGGTGCGGAAAACCTGTTTCAACGAGGGTCAGCATGTTGAAACATACTGGTGAAGGCGAGCTAGCCTGACTACACCAATCAACACGTTGTTTTAATGAAGCATGCATATTTGTGGGTTTCTATCTTACCTTAGTTCATTTACAAGTAAGCAGCATATAGAATTTACTGAAATGAACGTGCCACCGTTCGGTGGATTTTACCTGACCGTCTGAATCACCTGCACAATACTTACCATGTCTTCCCTGCCACGAAGACACAAGTTAGTATGCAACAGGTTTAAATATACACGATGATCACTGGCGTGGTGCCATAACGGACATAGCCAAGGACAGGGATAGCATGCAACGAGAACACGACAAGCACACGATGCGTTGCAAGCCATCCCCTCCAGCACACGATGACTACACACGAGTTCCCCAGACCGGAACGGTGCCAGTGCCCCAGCGACCGTCCGCAGAACTTACCCTTGTGTACAAGTTGTCCATGATCGAACAATACGTTATCTTAAACAATCAGTTTACGCCTTCGAGGCAACACGAGCATGAAACATGTATTTGCACAAGACAAGCAACAGTTTATGATTATTTCCAAGCGAACAAGCATGCAATTAAGTATCCGTTCGTGAAGTTTATTGACAAGCATAATATACCAAGTCTATTCTCTTTTATCTTGGTTTCTTTTATTATTGCTTGGTATCGTTGATCGGGGCAAAGAAGAATGCAAATTTTAAGGCGTGAAGCTTGGAAGCATGGCTAGCTAATCGGGTTGGTAGCCACTCACTTAGATTGTTGGAAAGGAGAAGGAAAGAGGCGTTTTACGACTCCGCTCGTAAGCCGCCTACTCCTCGTTCACCTGTACACGAATAGCTCGATTAATACTTCTTCCTCTCTTTCCAATCTCGGAATTGAAGTACAGTTCAAAGAACGAAAACAATGAAATATCGAAACCGTTCAAGGAAAACAAGCAAAATCCTAAAACCAACTCAAAGCACGAAAGCAACAAGCGACATCAAAAACCGAGGCAATAAAAGATAGCAGCGGAGAGGTCCCTCCTGACTCTGCCGCTAAGTCGATCCCGGGGGCACGGTCCACTGAATATGGAAATCGATTTCGAAGAAACAAATCCATAACGAGGACGAGTTCTTAATTCAATCTATCCCGATCGAACGATACCGTTTGTGTTTCTTAGCCGCGCTCCCCGCACCGGGGAAACGGGGCGCTACATCCTACCCAACCAATTGGAAGTTTCGTCCCGAAACTTAGAATAGAACCTACCGTTAAGGATTATTTTGTTGGGGACGACGACCATGAAGGTTCGGACAGGAGGTAATAGCATGGCCTGGATCGCCACAAGCGAGGCATAACCCAAGTCTTTTGTGGCAATACTTCTTAATGTGCCCTTTTCTTTTACAGAAGTGACAAGTTTTGCTCCAATCCCCGTCCTGCTAACCAGCATTATTCGGGCGCTTTGTAGAGGTATTTCCTCCTTCGTTGCTTTGGCGTTTGTGACTGGATGTATGCACAGCACCGTCAGCAACATGAGGATACTGTGGTTCAAGAGATAGGACGTGATTCATGACTTCACGTATTGTCCCGTACTGATTATTGACCACGTGCGCATGGATGGCAGGGCGTAAACCACCTTCAAACCTTCTAGCTCGACTCGCTGCATCAGGTAAATAGGCCCTAGCGAATTTGGAGAGTCGGTTGAATTCGGCGGAGTATTGCTTTACAGTCATACTGCCCTGCCTCAGTTGCACGAACTCGTTTTCCATCTGACGTTGTACTGGAGGGGGTATAAACTCCTCTTCAAACACGGCACGAAAAGTCGTCCACGAGATCGCCTCCTTTCCGTGATCAAATTGGAGAGATCGTCGATGCACGTTCCACCAATCGTGCGCGTTGAGGCGGAGCTGAAGTTGCGCGCAGGCGACGCGCTTCTCTTCGGAAACTTTTAGCAGAGCGAAGTGATCTTCAAGCCCGGCTAGCCAATCTAGAGCTACCACTGGGTCCTCAGTCCCGTTGAATGGGGTGTTGCAGACTTTCTTGAAGTGGCCCAAGTTGAAGGCAGTCATGTCCCTCGGCCTTGGAATTTGTAGAGTCTCTACTTCAAGCACGGGTTGTTCCACCGGAGTCGTTGTTGTTGCGGCAGAATGGTTGGCAGCCAAAGTCTGAACGATTTATTGCAGGGTATCTACCTGCTTCTGTTGGACTGAGAATCGGGTCTCTAGATTGCTCTCGAGCTTGGCTTGGCGAGCATCGTCTCTTTGTCGTTGTGATTCTAACATTTGCATCACCCGCTCTAGCGGGTCGACTTGAGATATGCCACGCTGGCTCCGAGAGCTTCCCGAAGTGCCTGAACTGCTTTCTTGTGTTTCGTTCGGAGCTTGCGCTGCAGATTGCGCTAGTACCATTCCTTCAAAAGAAGGTAAATTATATTAGAATCATAATGTATTATGGACTTATTGCATGAACGTATCTCATTTTGGCCTAGCGAGTTCAAGAGTTCGCACATGAATTTGATCGTTAAAGGAACTTTTCCAGCACGAAGTCTAAGGAACTTTGAATCTGTGCTCTGATACCACTATGTCACGACCCGATTCCGTAGAATCGTTTGAGGCGTCCCCCGAATCGTGACCGCCGTACGGGCCTGGAGTTGCGCCCGTGCAAGGCTTTAATGATTTGCATAACAAGCACATACTCAGAGTACGCAGATAAATTGAAACACAGATTTGAAACATGGAAAAGTTCTCTTTATTGATAATGAACATCTATTACAAACTCCTGAACGAGTCAGCTAATATGCCAAACGGCTTACAAAAGAGATGACTCAAAATAAGATAGCAGTCTTGTACATTATATCCCTTTGCTAAACTTCAAAAGATATAGACCTCCAGGCTGGAGGATAGCTTTGCCACGGAGCTGCATTTGTGTATGAAGAGTTGCAGGCTCCTGTCTTCAAAATGCTTCAAAGGGGCGCGATGAAGATGCGCCAACAGCTGGACTGGATCGGGAAGACAACTTCGGCTCCTCGCTCGGTTCGCCTTGGTGCGGAGAACCTGTTTCAACGAGGGTCAGCATGTTGAAACATACTGGTGAAGGCGAGCTAGCCTGACTACACCAATCAACATGTTATTTTAATGAAGCATGCATATTTGTGGGTTTCTATCTTGCCTTAGTTCATTTACAAGTAAGCAGCATATAGAATTTACTGAAATGAACGTGCCACCGTTCGGTAGATTTTACCTGACCGTCTGAATCACCTGCACAATACTTACCATGCCTTCCCTGCCACGAAGACACAAGTTAGTATGCAACAGGTTTAAATATACACGATGATCACTGGCGTGGTGCCATAACGGACATAGCCAAGGACAGGGATAGCATGCAACGAGAACATGATAAGCACACGACAAGCACACGATGCGTTGCAAGCCATCCCCTCCAGCACACGATGACTACACACGAGTTCCCCAGACCGGAACGGTGCCAGTGCCCCAGCGACCGTCCGCAGAACTTACCCTTGTGTACAAGTTGTCCATGATCGAACAATACGTTATCTTAAACAATCAGTTTACGCCTTCGAGGCAACACGAGCATGAAACATGTATTTGCACAAGACAAGCAACAGTTTATAATTATTTCCAAGCGAACAAGCATGCAATTAAGTATCCGTTCGTGAAGTTTATTGACAAGCATAATATACCAAGTCTATTCTCTTTTATCTTGATTTCTTTTATTATTGCTTGGTATCGTTGATCGGGGCAAAGAAGAATGCAAATTTTAGGGCGTGAAGCTTGGAAGCAGGGCTAGCTAATCGGGTTGGTAGCCACTCACTTAGATTGTTGGAAAGGAGAAGGAAAGAGGCGTTTTACGACTCCGCTCGTAAGCCGCCTACTGCTCGTTCACCTGTACACGAATAGCTCGATTAATACTTCTTCCTCTCTTTCCAATCTCGGAATTGAAGTGCAGTTCAAAGAATGAAAATAATGAAACATCGAAATCGTTCAAGGAAAACAAGCAAAATCCCAAAACCAACTCAAAGCACAAAAGCAACAAGCGACATCGAAAATCGAGGCAATAAAAGATAGCAGCGGAGAGGTCCCTCCTGACTCTGCCGCTAAGTCGATCCCGGGGGCACGGTCCACTGAATATGGAAATCGATTCTGAAGAAACAAATCCATAACGAGGACGAGTTCTTAATTCAATCTATCCCGATCGAACGATACCGTTTGTGTTTCTTAGCCGCGCTCCCCGCACCGGAGAAACGGGGCGCTACATATTTGGGGTCACCTCCGAAGGGTCCTAGCAGCAAGACAGTCGAGGTAGGAGGGATGCCTGTCTCGGAGGTTGCGGGGTTGCCTTGAAGGCGCGTCTATTGTTTCTCTTGTTTTGTTCCTAGGCCCATTGGAAGCCTTTTTATGGCAGTCTTTGCCGAACTCTTCTAGATTTTAGGTTCAAATGAAATATTTTTCTCAATGGAACTGGCAATCTAATTCATGAAGATAGGCTGCACCAGACAAACAACAAGCCCCTTTGTCAGAGACTTTTAAGTTGTTCAAGAAGATGTACTACTACTATGCCCTTCGTGCCTATTCTCTTGAGAGTTCCCTCGGCTCGGGGAAGAGAAAGCAAGACTCTGACGTTTGGTCTGGTCTCAGGTTTCTCAGGTTGGAGCATTCCTTGGTTTTCGCTGGAATCAGGATTGAGCATTCTCAAATCCAACCTTCGAGTTTAATCAAAAGTGGTTGCCTCAAGCATAAATGGTTTTTTTTTTTTGCTAAAAACAATATTTTCTTGGTCTTTCGCACACCTCATACAAGCAAGAAGAGTTTGCGCAAAAGCAAAGCAAAGATCGGTTGTTCCATCAGACAAAGATGACCTTTTGCGGGCAAGGCTTAAATTATTCTTTCGCTTTTCCTCCGAAGGGCTTTTCTCTTTCTTTCTTTTATGCTCGTATCGCTTAACTCCAACAACATCAACTCATCCCCCACCCAACTCTTACACATTCCGTTATGGAGGACTCGAATAGGTCCCCCTCTTTTGTATATTCTAAGTAACTCAGAGATAGAGCTAGTATTGGACCATGCCATTTACTTTATTGGACAAAACTAACCTCGTCCTTCAGGGATTAATATTTTTATGGATTAAAATAATTATTAAAATATTACAAAAATTATATTTTTGGGTGTATTATTAATTATTGGATGTTGTATAATTTTTCTGGAATTTATTGGGCTCAAAAACTATTTTTAAATTGTTAAAAACCCTTTCTAATAAACCAGGTTGAAGCGGGTTGAACCGGACTGAACCCGGCTCAACTGAACCAAACCCAACCACCCTAGCGGGTCGGATCCGAACCCGACCCGCTAGCCCGCCTACCCGCCGCCCGCTAACCCGAATCCCCTAACTCCTCAGCCCACGATCCCCCGACCCCGCCTTCGTCGGCGCAACCGCCCCGCCTCCGGCGCCCCACGACCCGTCCCCGCTCCGCGGCCACTACCCGCCCATGACCCCAACCTCTCCCTCTCCCCTTCCCTTATAACCCCCCCACAGACCTTCTCCGCCACCGCCATCACCACCACCTGCCGCTCCGATCTCCGCCTCCGCGGCGACCCAGACCCGGCGACCCCTCGCCGACGTCCCCTCCCGCCGTCGATGACTCCCCGGCAACTCCAGCGACGACCAGCAGCAACCGCCGCCACCGCCGTACGTCGTCGCGACGTCCTGTCACAAACAGTATACATCAGTGAGGTACTTGCCTTATCGCTCTAATAACTTCCTATACGTAGATCCATATTTCGTTCTGTCTACTGTGACGCGTAGACTGCGTGACCCTCTCGAAATTCGTACAAATAGTCCGGGGTATCGCGTCCTGTGTCGGTCGCAAACCGCGACGCAAAAACAGAAAAATAAACCCAAATTCTGAAAATTCAGAATTCGTCCTGAACTAGCAAGTTCACGACCGTTTTGCGTGCAACCTGTTAACTGTTTTCAAAATTCACTTGAACAGTAATTTAGACCATATGACCTAGTTTTAAAACCCTATTTTTGTTCAATTTATTGTGCTGTGTGTTGTGTTTTATTCGCGGGTGAAAAATGGCCAAAAACTTGGTCCTTTAAAATCCAATTTTTCCCGGAACTGGGTGCGCCCCTCTAAACGAGGCGACTTGGTCGTGTGCGAACTTCACCAAAAGGTGTGCGTCGTTAATACGGATGTGTGAGATTTCACGGAAGTTGATTTAGATGTACGTGCACACCGGAATCAACGTGTATCCGTCGACAACGTCCCGTATCGACCCTGTTCTGAAACTCATTGTAACTTCGTGTGTGCTCGTCGTTTCGAAACGAAACTTGCGCCATCAGACTCGTAGTATTTTTCTGGTTCTGTGACCCAAGTTTGGTTCGATTCTGAGAACGTTGACAAAATCCCGTATCGTGGGCCCCACGGCTCCACTTGACGGACGATTTTGTGATCAGCTCATCGGAATCCAGTTCTGGACATTCTGTTGGGTTCGTATCATCATTTTGGACTTGTAGACACTAATTTTGACGAATTTGAAGAATATTGTCTCTGGCACATTTTTCGGTGCGAAGTGGGCCACATGTGGACCCAACGTTGACAACAAACGGTCAATTTTGCCCCTGTGTCCAAATTGGACTTATGGATAGGCAATTCTAGCTATTTGATATCTTCTGAACATGATGGTAATATTTATTTCAGCAACCGGAGGAGTACCTGCAGATTCCGTTGATACCAGAGCAGCAGTTGGAAACCAAACCCTAGGCAAGTGTACCTTGCCAAACTTGCAGTAGTTATCTGATGTTGTTTCTTGAGTTATTCACATATATATACTTCTGTGATGTATATAGTCAACCCAGGACCGTGAGACGTTGCTTAATGTCCGAATAATATTCGGGTGTCGACGCCGTACGCGGAGTCGTGTAACGTCACTAGATATTGATATCGCGACCCTATATATCTTTGTGCTTGCATTATCAAGTACGTCATACCATAGGACACCTGACATTATTCATGTGACAGAATCTTCTGAGTTATTCATGTTGATTCTGTATAGGCTACAGGACTTGTGACATAGACTTTATACATATACTTGGCATCATTATGACTCGTTGCATCAGTTAGAGGTCATGATCTTGCGTGTCATGGACATGAGACGTGTGATTACATTGGGCGGGGAGAGACACACAGGCTACAGGTTGATTATATTATTATGGTGCTATAGCCACGCCGAGCTAGGCTCCGACATGATATCACTGCTACCGGCTTTCCGACACAGAGCTTGTAGTAGTCTCAGCCTGAGTTCTAGTGATGCTCTCAACTTGCATATCACTTAGCTGGATACATAGTTTACCCTATTGTTTTATTTATTATTGCACTGCATTTATTTTGGCTTCGGGTCGGACCGGGCCAAACCGGACCTAGACCATCATACAGAAAAAGAAATACATTTGAGGATCATATGAAATGTACAAACTATCACATTTGAGGATCTATCAAAGGACACAAATGTAGAGGAACACATTTAAGCAATATAAAAGATTATATCCCTGTCCATATGTCTTAATACCATACATCTGGCTAGTTTCTTGTACATTAGTTGTTGTTTGTGTTGCAGCTACCATCTTCGATAAGACCATTTAGCTCCCTGGAAGACATTGCCCATCAAGCAAACTGCTACAACCAGTCGTATGCTAGTACAGGCAACAATGCGTCTGTTTGCAACAATGCGTCTAGTGCATGACGAGAAACAAGCCACTCCACTGCTTGTGTGGTGATACAACTTCTCCTGCAGTGTTGTACTACTACAAACAAAAGTTCGAGCAACCAGTGCAGCCAGTTAGGCCTCGAAGCAGCCCTCCTTTCTGCTGCAATTGAGCAGACTTCGCTTCTAGCATGCGGCAATCATCACAGACTATGTTGGATGGTTCTTGAGAGTTGTGGATTTACTAACATTACTACTTCGGACTGGATCGGACCGGACTTATCTTATGGATCAACATATATGATCCAACACGATCCAGTATACTGGACCGCATCGCTCCGAGTCCATAATTTAACGGACCGGGCCAATATATGGACTAATTTTTCGGATTGAATTCGTGTTGGTCCGACCCAATTGACAGATCTACATATGCAAAAGAACCCAGCGTCCAATAAGTTGACCCTGACAGTTGGTCACTTCCGATTTTTGGAAGAGGAGTTAGCATTACGTAGTCCTGTGCATCTCGGCATGTATGGAAGTCCACGGAACATTCTCTTTGCCTACCAGTGAAGTGGCTGCCGCCTATGTTGCACAGAGGCCGTACGTCACTCTCACCCTAGGGATACAACGACACGTACACAACACTTATTTTTGGTACTTTCTAGTGTAAATGTTTAGGTCGTGCCTAATATGTGTCCGACAGGACACGGTCACAAATGGGATGTCATCTTTCATAGGCCACTGCAACAAACATGGTATCAATAGGGATCTGAACTCGACGGGGATCCGATTATTTTTACGGATTTGAGAATTTAAAAATGGGGACGGGATCAGAAATGGGGATTAAAAATATTTTTAGGTTGGATTCGGGATCGAGCATGGATATAGTACTTCCCGTCCCGATAAATCTCCGACCCTGATTACGTATATCTATATATTTTTGTTGTATGAAATTGTAGACCTCTATTTGGAATATGTTTTATGGGATTAACATTCGCACTTTGTTGTTTTGTACTATAGACTTATATTTAGTACTAGTATGTTTGTTTTGGATTAATATTCTCTTTTTGTTGTATTATACAATTTTCTCTAGCTAGTAGTATATTTGTTTTATGGAAATCAGATTTTATTAACATATCTTGTATATTTTTTTAGAATAAAAATAATTTTTTAAACTTACAAAGTAGAGAAAAAATTGTTAATAGGACAGAGGACGAAAACGGGGTAAGAAAAATCTTGTCCCGAAAGTGTTAGCGGGACGGAGGCGGAAACAGGAACAGGAAGTGAATTGTTTAACGAGGACGGAGATGAGGATAAAAAGTTAAATCCGAACGAAAATGGGAACGGAGATGAGAATTATAATACTACTTGGAGACAAGGATGGAGGATATGGTTCCTGGTTCCAATCCACCTCATTGTCATCCGTAGGTATCAAAATACCTATCATATATATATATATATATATATATATATATATATATATATAACACCAAAAAGGACACCAAAAAGGGAGGGAAAAAACAGACAAATGGTACGTGACATATATTATCCATATTAATCCATAGACACCAAATCCAAGACTCTATAGCCTTGAAAGGATTCATATTAGGACTGAGCATTAATCGGTTTTAAACATTAAATCGAATCGGACCGAACCGAATAGGCTATTCGGTTCGGTTCAAAACATTTTCCGGTCGGATTCGGGTTTAGAAAATAATAATATCGGTTATCGGTTTCGGGTTCGGATTTTGAATTCGGTTTCGGGTTAAAACCGAAAACCGAATTACACAGTGTAAGTACCAAAATACCCTCAGTCCTAACCCTAGGTATATAATATCATTTCTCTCTCTCTCTCTCTCCGCTCATTTTCTTTCCTTCCCTTTCCCTCAGTCCTCACTCAGATCCCTGCTGCCGCTCTCTTTTCTCTTCCGGTGACCGGTCTTCCCTCCCCCCCCCCAAAATCCTAACAGCCTAACTTCACCAGTTCACCTCTCATCTCCGGACCCCGCTGGTCGCCGTCGGCTGGCTGGATCTGAACTGGATCTGAAGTTCTGACTTCTCACCGCCGTCGGCTGGCTGGATCTGATAGTCCTGCCTCTTCTCACCGCCTCTCTTCTCTGGATCTGAAGTTCTGACTTCTGAAGGCTGGATCTGAAGTTCTGAAGGCTGGATCTGAACTTCTAAGGTCTGGATCTGAACTTCTGAAGGCTGGATCTGAACTTCTCTACCATTTTTAAAAATATTTGTCATATATTTTTTGTTTACTATTTGTTTCTCCTAACTTGTTCTATTTTTTTTTTCAGATCTACGGATCTGAACTTCTGGAGTCGGGATCTAGCAATATAGCTAAGTAATATTTTTCTCTAGCAGTATATGTCATATTTTATTTATTTCTTACATTGGATCTAAACTTCTCTACCTTTCTGGAGTCGGGATCTACGGATCTGAACTCTACCTTTCATTTAAAAATATGTAGTTATCTAGCAATATAGTTGGGATCTGAACTTCTGTGGCAGATCAAATGTGTGCTTGTTATATGTTATTTTTTACAGCAGTATATGTTATTTTTCTAGCAGTATATGTTATTTTTTACAGCAGTATATGTTATTTTTGTAGCAGTATATGTTATTTTTTACAGCAGTATATAAAAATATTTATTTCTCTAGCAGTATATGTTATTTTTTACATTGTGTAGATCAAATGTGTAAAAAATAACAAATGTTAGGTAATGTATTTCTGTTTATGTTTCTTATTATGCATGCAACATGTTTAGATCAAATGTTTAGCATAATTATACATATTTTATTTCTGTTTCTTATTATATTTAGCATAATTATACATATTTTATTTTTGTTTCTTATTATGCATGTTTAGATCAAATGTTTCATGTTTAGATTAAATGTGTAGATCAGTAACTTGTAATACATTTCTTATTTCTTATTATTTCTGGCAATATATTTCTCTCGTTTATTATTTATGAAAATATATTTAAAGTCTGGAATCTGGATATAGCATTATATTTCCTTTATTTATTATTTCTCTTGTTAGCAATATTTTATTTGTCAGATGAGTAGATCAGTTACATTAGTAGAGCTATTTTGATAAAATGTGCAAATTAGATATGCATGTACATGTTCTTGTAAATTAGTAATTAGATATGCTTCATGCATGTTCTTGTAATTTTTTTGTGAATTATATATGCATCTAAATGTTTTGTAAATTAGATATGCATTTTAATAATTATAGTGTACTGGTTCTGAAGTGTTTTCTTGAACTGTTTGTATATTGTTGAAATGTGTGCATGTTCAACAATCTGAAGTGGGTGTTCTGGAATTTATCTTGGCTTGAATCGCTGTAAGAATTCTCTCTTTGCATCTTGGGTGTTCTGGAATAAATATATGTCATTAGTCCAGTTTGCAGTTTGCACTTGCAGGACAAATTATTGCTTATAATGCTTAGTTTGCACATATGTCGCAGCGCGCAATGGCCAGATTGCCTATAGGCTAAAAGTCTCAAATGAATATTGTTGTTGATTGAATGATTATTGCATACTGAGAAGAATTTATTTTGTATGAGAACATTAGTTCTTGTTTTTTTAGTATGTAGTTTAGTTTTGAATGATTTGAACTTGTTTTGAATGTTTTTTTTTAGTTCTTGATTTTTTTAGTATCTGATTTTTTAGTATCTGATTTTTTTGATTTTGCTAATTGCTTTACATTTGTAATATATTTTTGTTTTCTTTTTTATTTTAGATGTCAAATGAAGGAGAGCCTAATAGGAATAATTTTGAATAATTATTGTTGATTGAATAATTTTTACATAGTGAGAAGAACATTTTATTTATGAGAACATTAGTTCTTAGTTCTTTTTTTTAGTATGTAGTTGAGTTTTGAATGATTTTAACTTGTTTTGAATGTTTTTTTTTAGTTCTTGATTTTTTATACTAAAAAATCAGATACAAAAAATATTTTGGCACATTTTGGCATACATAGAAGAACATTATTTCACATTTTGGCACATTTTGGCACATTTTCAAATCTTAGATTTGGCACATTTTCAATGGTATCAACATTCAACATCATAATTTTAAAATAAAATAAAATATTTTGATTGTTTCATGTCTCTGTCAACAAGCACACCTCAAACTGGCAAAGGACTGAAGGAGTGGGCTACACCAGTTATGATGTTTGGCAAGGAAAAATCTGGAGATGTGTATATAATGTCCCATTTGTATTGTTGTGAATTGTGAATTTTTATGGAATTTGTATCTGTCATCTGTGTATCATTTGTATCTGTGTATGTATTGTTGTGATTGATTTTGTATTTGTTTGTCTGTGTATCATTTGTATCTGTGTATGTATTGTTGTGACTTGTGAATTTTTATGGATTTTGTATCTGTGTTAGTGTGTATCATTTGTTTTTGTATGTATTGTTGTGACTTGTGAATTGTTATGGATTTTATGTCTGTGTATCATTTGTATCTGTGTATCATTTTTTAATAATAATGTCCCAGTAACAAAAAATGAATTTGTATGTATATTTTGTGTATGAATTTTTATGGATTTTAGAGGATTTGTGTGTATATTTTGCGTATGAATTTTTATGAATTTTTTGGACAATTGTTTAGTCCAGGCCCATTAACAAAAAATGGCCCAATTATCCGGCCCACTAAAAAAATGGCCCAACCGAATAAACCGATTAAGCCGAATAAACCGATTTAATTTTCTCGGTTCGGTTTTTTCGATTTTTCCTACATTCGGTTCGATTTCGGTTTGAATTTTTTTAGTTTCGATTTAATCAATTTTGGATAAAATGGTTCGGTTTAAACCGATTTAACCGATTACTCACCCCTAATTCATATTCTCAATTGGTTAGTCCTTTAGTTGGCCTTTCATCCCTCACACTTCTCTTCTTGCGTTATTTTCTAATGTACTTTCCAAAGCTTATTTTGCTGCTTATGTCAATTTATACTTTTGCTAGCCATTGATTTTAAAACATAATAATAGGTAGTTGAAGTCTGTCATTTTTTTGGGTCAAAATTGTGGTTGCAAAACTTGCTGCAACTAAAATCTATCATTTTTTGTTAATATCTACTAATATAATTGGCCTTGAAAAAATGTTAAAAGAAAATTAAATTTGTTATAAATAACACTCTAAGAATCGAATCTAACTAACCATGAAAAATAACTCCTACCTTAACCACATGAGTTAGAAAAAATATTTATTTATAATTAGATAATATTATATAGTTAATCAATTAGTTAAAAAATTAATTTTAATTACGTGAAGATATATACGCTTAGACGGCTAGCCATTTTCAAAACTCTTTATGAAGAGTAAAATTATATCCATAACAAACTATAATCAAAATATAATCAAATCTATAACAAATTCAAATTAAAATATAAACATATATATAATAAATCTTAATTTAAATATTTTAAAAAAATTACATTAATATTAGAAGAAAAATGTAAATTTACTAGTAATAGAACATAATATATCCTGAATTTAACTGTCTTCCTTTCACTCTAAATACCCAATTGATAAGGTTATGTTACCAAATGAACACAAAACTAATGAACAAAATTACATTAATATTAGAAGAAAAATGTAAATTTTCCTGTCTCAAATCTGATTTCCTTTGCGGACTCGGTCGCTTACAAGATGATGAACTATTCTAATCGAACTATTCTACGTTGCAAGAGAATAAACAAAATATGGAGTTTATTTCTTTGGACAAAAAATAAAAAATGCTTA
This sequence comes from Iris macrosiphon, assembly GCA_036927795.1. Classification (NCBI taxonomy): domain Eukaryota; kingdom Viridiplantae; phylum Streptophyta; class Magnoliopsida; order Asparagales; family Iridaceae; genus Iris; species Iris macrosiphon. The sequence goes on along the minus strand of JAYESA010000008.1, from coordinate 167,040,193 downwards.
ACATAGTTAAAAACTTGAAATATATAGCCTATTTCAATGTCTAGTCAATATATCATACAAATTCTGACTGTCCGAATATTATTCCTCATAACCTTAATTCCTCTAAATTCTGATCAAAACTTCTGTCTGTGTAATCATAAAATAAGGATCAGGTTGGAATTCTCTGTATTACTTAGATAACAAGTCAGATTGCAATTAATATCCGTGAATCAATGGCATCTAAAATATCATCAGACTTTGGGAGAACATGCCGCCTCCAAACTTAAGGACCAAGCTGAGATCTCGACGCGCTTGAGTTCCTAAGAGAGTGTGCTCGGAATCATCCGATCGAGCATGACCCAACTCTGCATAAATATTGGAAGATGTCAGTAAGCACCACGTTTTGAATAAATAGAAAATATATACATGTAGGAGCCACCAAAGAGGCTAAATTATTTGATCATCAAGACATACAAAAAGACTACAAGAGGAATGGAAAGCTACAGCAATCAAAGTTCCTTTCATGCTCAAAAACTTTTTAGCTGTGGAAAGCTACAGACGCCAGAAATCTGTGTTTATCGTGTGAACTACTGATGATGGGCTACCGAGCATGACCTTTCAAATATGTCAAAAATTGTTAGTTTCCTTTTTTTTCCAATTTGTGGTTAACTACCTCCTTCACATTGTAGTCATCATCATTCAAACAATATGAGCAGACATTGTAGTAACCATCATCCAAACATATTATGAACAGAAATTACGACAGATTGACGAGAAAAAAATTCATGTTAGCAAGACATTTAGGTTGCAAAAGCACAGGTAACAGTACTAGCAAAGGCCTTTGACAAAGGTGAAAGAATAAAGCAAATCAACATCTGATAGTGTCAAAAAATAACAATTATCAAAACAATTATGCTTATTAAACAAAAATTCAAAACTATGTTAATAGAAAATCAGCAATCATGGGCATTAAACCTGTAAGAGAACAAGGCTAAAGTTGAAAGAAAAAGTAGGTATGGTTAATTTTCAATCAAATGCTTTACCATAAACAAAAAGTATGCCATATAGAAACATGCATCATCCTCCTTTTTGGTTGTCTACTGATTTGGAATCATAATCTTATCCAAAAGGCACAGTATGCAATTATCATATTATTTTGCAATATTCCTCCAAGCTTTAATAGATCTATCGTCGTCCAACACAATTAAAATTTGGCAAAACAAAATGCTGATCTTATTTTAAGTTAAATAGTTCTGAATACCGAATCGATTCTCTGTAGAAGAGAGACAATAAATTACACTAGTTTTGAATTTCCATTAGTGAGGTCATCGATTTGTACAATTAGTTAACTGAAATGGCATATCTTATAGAAAAGTGAGTAGAAAATATACAGGAGAACAAAATACCACTCTGCCTATGCCGGTACAACCTCCCCATCATCCTCAATAGCTGCATCTTTTGTGGGACTTGTATTCTTATCTTCAGCTTCCTCTTGGAACCCCATAATGAACTTATCATAGTTTGTTGGCTCACTTGATTTGAATGGACGCTCCCCCAAGACTTGGAGCAAATCATCCTGATGCAACACCTCCTTCTCAAGCAGCAGCTCGGCAATTTTGGTAACATGATCCTTATGCTCAGTTATCACCTCCAGTGTTTTTTTGTAGGCCTTGCCTACCCATTCCCTCACCTCACCATCAATGATGGCTCCAGTCTTGCTGCTGTATGGCTTGCTCATCTCAAAGGAGTCTTCCCTTTGCGGAAAGGAGAGAAGCCCCACCTTCTCACTGAAACCATATACTGCAACCTGAGCATAGGTCATCTTGGTCACTTTCTCCAAATCATTTTGTGCACCAGTAGAGATCTTGCCTATCAGTACCTGAGAACCAAGACAATAGCATTTACAGCATGATTAGACATGTTATATTTGATTCCTAACAAGATACATGTCAGACGAGTGTGTTCCATATTGTAATAGTAATAAATTTCTAGTCATAATTAGCATATATTCAGTTTCACAGCGTTTCAAGAAAACTATATTCAGAAAGGTCATGAGTATACATTCGGTTTTATCTACTATTAAGACTGTTTTGTATATATTCATCCCATCAGTGAGAATATCATCAGTGGAAAGCAGAAAAAATACCATCATGAAGATCCAGCAAAATCATCAGACCAACCCTCATAAGCCAAAAAGAAACCCAGTTGTCCTCATATTTACGGCAGCTTAACCTTGACCCATTTTACGATATAATGTGGAAGGTTTCTCATCAGGAAAGACCTAATAGTTAATGGTTCGATAAAATTACTTATGTTTTAACTTTTAAGCATTACCTAATAGATGCTTACCTGCTTTACCATTTCTATTTTATTTCATCTTCTTCATCAATATTACAGCAAAAGCATAAACACATTATGGAGGCCATTAACTTACAAAAGTATACTTCCCACTTTTCCTTATTTTTCACAAATACAGTTTGGCTTATTTCGAATTCAGTTTTGTATGTTAGATCATAAGAACTTTAAGAAAAAATTATCTTGTACCTAAGTGGCAGCAGTATTTCGTACTATGCAACATGCACATCTCTGTCTACATATATTTTGTGCTAACTCCACAGAACAAATCAAAAATTAAAACTTGGATGTAAAAGAAAAATCAATTTACCTCTTCAGATGCACGGCCACCCAGAGTCATGCATGTCATATCAAACATCTGTTCTTTAGTCATTAGGAGGTTCTCACTGGGCACATATTGAGCGAAACCCAAAGCCGCAGTTCCTCGAGGAACTATTGTAACTTTAAGCAAGGGTTCAGTATGTTCCAAAAACCACCCGACAACTGCATGACCAGCTTCATGATAAGCAACTGTTCGCCTTTCCAGCTTGCTAATGACCTGTTTGAAGGATTATAACATCAGAGATACCTCCTTAAATGATAAACCACAAAATTCCTAAGTTAACAACAAAGAAGAGGATGGAATAAAAGAACATATCATCTGCTGCAGTGCCCATAATGCTTAAACTACTTGAAAATACAACAACAAAGCTTTTCGTTCATATTTTTTGGGCTGGTGCACAAATTCCTATATTCCATTCAGCCTGTTGAAGACCGCATCGCTTTCTAACATTAGCAGAACCTAGATCTTTTTTCAGTCTTAATCTTTAGTTCTAGTTCTAGGAGATTTTTTAACTAGCATCCTATCATGTGTCCTAAAAGGTGAATGTATCGGTGCCCACTGCATGGGTTCAAATCATCTCAAACGGTTCTCTTATCCTCAATTTATATCACCTATAACTTGCCACAAATCCAGTGTTTCAAAAAGCTCTAGGCGCTCCTAGGCGAGCTACCTCACCTCATCGTCTGGAAGCGTCTAGTCTCGCCCGGAGAATAAAAGTGTAACATGGAAAACTTTTCAAATTTTCCTTTCATAACACATTTTGTCACTTTTCTAACTCATGTTAGGATCTAAATTTGTCCTAAATCCCTAAGAACTCATCAAACTTGAGTTTTTAGACAATAAACTAAAGAAAAGAGTAAAAAATAATATCAAATTACCGATAGAAAACAACAAAATAACTTAACGAGATCACAAAATAGTCAATGAAACACAACATTAAATTTAAAAACAATAACATCATGCATAAGTCATTATAATATAAGACATTGTTCAATTGGAAAAACAAACATAAAAAGCATATACACATTAAAATGGGTTCGTGTTAAATGGGGTTGTTTGTGGGAAATGGGCTGCCTTTTGTAAGAGTTTTATAATAGAAAGAAAAGAAGAAAAAAGTATACGAAGAAAAAAAAATTAGAAGTAGAGATAATTGGAAGAAATAAAAGAATAAACAGACCACAACTTTTTGTGGGTAAGTGCAAAGAAGAACAAAAATATCAAAGAAGAATAGAAAAAGAAAAAAGAGATGATATACTCACCTTAATTCGGCCAACAATGGGGCAAAACGCCCAAAAAATTGCCCCAAAGGAGGAGCCCAGTCGAGAGGAATGTTATTGATCTATTCTCTATCGTCGTGGCACGATATTCTGCTCTCTTTTTATTTGCATATTTAGTTAGCAACTTATAGTGTTAAAACTTAAAAAACTGTATTTGGATCTTTAAAACTTAAGCTTGCAACTTTAAAAATCAATAAAATCAAATAAGCCTATAAAACATCTAAAAGAAACCAAAAGAAAACCCTCCACATAAAACATCCAACACATCTAGACCAAGGTTCAAAGTATCGGTATCGGAATCGGTATCGGACCATTCCAATGAGTATCGGGATCGGCGGTATCGGTAGTATCGGCGGTTTCGGATCGGAGTATCGGATTTTTTGGTATCGGAAAGCAAACAACTATTAGTAAATTATTAACATTTTAGAAAATATATTTTATACATTTATGCATAATTTAAAGTATTTTTAGTGTTGTTTCTTAGTATTTTTGAAATTGAATGAAATAGTAGTCACCATTGTCGATTGATTTATATGCGATAGATAAGTTTTTCTCATTTATATGCTTTTACAACCTTATTATGCTTTTACGCCCTTGCTAATTGGTCTTTTTTAATTCAATTTTCTTTGCCGAATTGACCGGAAAAGAGACCTCTAATGTCGGTATCGGTCAGTATCGGGTATCGGTCGGTATCGGATCGGGACATGCCAAACAGTATCGGTATCGGCCGTATCGGATCGGTATCGGCCGATACTTCAAACTATGATCTAGACATGTGCCTAGGCTCGCCTAAGTACCCATTCCCCTAATCTCGCCTTTTGGCGTCTTTCTTGCCTAGGCGTCGTCTAGAGAAGATAGCTCGTCTGCCTTTGGATTATGCGATGAAACATCGTCTTTCGTCTTTTTGGCGCCTATGCACGTATAGATGGCACCTTTAACAACACTAACGAGAACCATCATTATTATCGTGTCTTTCAATATATTGCCACTCATTCATCTTCGCATTCTTAGTTCAAGTACGCTCACTTTCGGGACATGTTTCTTCATTGCTCAACATTCCGTCTCATTAAGCAATGATGTTCTTATTGACGTCTCTCATAACTATATCCTTAAGTTTTTGTAAAAAATGAAATTTTAAAAAAAATACCCTCCCAAACCCCCTCACATCTCTCTCCCTCTCTCTCTCTCCCTCCTGACACACATGTGACCCACCTCTCTTCTTCACTTCCCCACATCTCCCCAACATCTCTCCCCACATGCTTCCCACACCCCTCCCTGATCTTCCCCACATCCCCTCACGTTCACTCTCTCCCCCCCCTATACATCTCCCTTCCTCTCCATATACCTCACCTCACCCGGACCCGCGTCCGCTCCCGCCGTGGCTGCTATCGGCCAACCGACCAGCCGACCCCCTCACCATCGGCGGGTCCCCTCACGGCCGCAACTCCACACCACCACCATCATTATCATCTCTTTCCTCTTCTTCTTCTTCGTACCCATCAAACCCCATTTTCAAAAAAAAAAAAAATACGATGAGGAAGATGTTTGGAGAAGGAAATCATGCCCTACCCCAAATTTCCAAATCCAAAAGTCCTCAAGGCAAGCCCTCTCTTTTATCTTAAAATTTTCTTTGTATTTCTCAAAATTTCCAATTTATATATATGTAGTTAAGAGAAATATTTATAAGTTTTATTCTGAATAAAATGGGTTTTAGGCACTGAATACATACACACACACAACATGTGTGTGTGTTGGATTTGTGTGTGATATCCACATATACACGTGTATCTGTGATATATACATATATTTGTGTTGGATTTGTGTGTCTGTTATATCTAATATAATTACTTTTAAAGTTAGGATTTGTTTATGATAAATTGAATTGTGTGTCTGTGACTTGTACATATATGTATGTGTTTAACTTGTATATACACAAGTGAAATTAAAACTCCTAATTAAAATAAAAAAAAATATTTGCTACTCAGGCCATTTTCGATATCAAATCGAATGAATTTTAGATTGAATCGGAAGTAGCATACCCGTTGTCCATAAATATGAATAAAGTTATAATTATGTTTTAGGTAACCTAATAGGCATATTCATGAATATTTAGTACCTCGGTTATATGAGGTACCCTCGATACAGGTTAGAGACTGTAACGACTCGATTTTGGGGTCCTAATAGGTTGTTTGTGGTTAACTAAAATTATATTTAGCAAAAATAAATGTCAATTTAGTTTCATTATCCCTTCTAACATAGCAAATCATAGTATCCTAGTGCCACTAAATTTAAAATACTTCATATACTAAAGTTTCTTTTTTGTTTGTACTTCTATAAATTGACCATTCTCTAGTCTCAATTATTAACAAATTATCATAAGCAAAAAACGCACACCATGAAACCTATCTCGAATGTACAGGGGAAGTTCATCTTGAATGCCCTTCAACCAAACAAAGGAACTTGAGGAGTGAAGCCCACATATTTCCAAATTCCCTAAAGCGCCTCAAAATTCTTTCAAGTAATTGGCCTTTAAAGAACTGGTATCATCCAAGAAATCAAATTACATGTCCATACTGCAATCGGTGCACCATTTCACTTCCAATATAGAGCATTCTTGAACTACACCATTTGTACCTGTTTGACCTTTGATATCCTACAGGTAAGTACTGATTACTAAGATGTCATCAATATTCTTCTGTTCCGCACATAAAGCATAGCATCTATACCTGCCATCATCATAGCCATCAAGTTTGTGGCGGCCCAACTGCACCTTAACCCGCCCCCGTCACACAATATCAGAGACTCTTGGCTTCAGGTATCCGCCAACTATACAAATATAGGTGCTTGCGAAACAGTTATATCATTGCTCTAAACTTCCAATCTCAGTTAAGTTTTCCTAATGATAGCAGTCCACATTTTTAGGAAAACATTTTATCCCAATAAAGAAATAAAAATATTGGTAGACGTGATTAATTAAGTAGGAAATTACCAAATCAATGAAGAAATAGGGAGAGGAGGACACTTAGTATATGGAATTGTTTGGATAGAAGTAACTCTTTAAAAGTGTAAAAGTGGCATTGCAACATGTTGAATTGCAGTGCACTTGCAGCAAATAGTACTTTCCAAAATGTGTTTAGATATGTACTTTTTTGTCTCTTGCAAGTGAGGAGGATGACTTTCAGTGTTTGGATGTCATATATGACTTTTCTCTCTACTGTTCATCTTTTGCAAAATTTTACTATTCATCTTTTGCAAAATAAAGAAAAAAATAAAATCCTAACAAAAATCGATCATGGGTTTGCATCAAAATCAAGGTAGTTAAAGGCGCAAGGCGCACTAGAGGCGCAAAGGGTCCAAATCGCCCGAGGCGCAAGGCGCACTTAAGGCGCGCGTCCGAGCGGCGCGAGGCGTAAAAATTATATATATATATATATATATATATATATATATATATATATATATATATATATCGGATTTCTACATTGATAAACATGTGTGCTTCAAATTCCCCTATGTCTAGGTTTCAATCACTTTGAATTGAGTGAGTGAGAGAGAAAACAGTAAAAAAAAGTACGTCAGTTCAAAAAATAGTTTACAAACAGTACAACAGTTAAAAAAACAGTCTAAACATGTTATTTTTTTGACAAGATTTCAAGGCGCGCCTAGGCGCGCCTTGGCTATTCTAAGGCGCTCAAAAAAGGCGCGCCTTAGGTGCGCCTTAAGAATTGCGCCTCGCCTGGAGTGTCCTGAGGCGCTACCCCTGCGCCTTTGACTACACTGATCAAAATCTAACTTCTTTACCAAAAATAACTCAATAACAATGTCACGCTAATCAAAATCCCAAAATTTTACAAATAATTTCTAAAAAAAAGCATCGATGAGAATCACCAATTCCCCCACCAAACATCAATCTCCCCCCAAAATCCATCATGGGTCTTCAGAAAAATCAAGAATTTTACCACTAAACATATTCCAAAAATTCCCATCACCACTTCTTCATGCTCTCATTGGTACCAAATCTGAGATCTTTGGGAGCGGACAGAACTCTGGACGCTTCTTCATAGGTCTCCACGCTCTTCCCATCGCCTTCTTCTTCCTCTTCCATCGAGGGACGACGACACGGAGCTGGTGGGCGACGACACAGAGCCGGTGATCGACGACGTGACCTCGCAGAGCCGATGAGTGACCTCGCGTTGCCGGTGGGCGACAACGCGACCTCAAGGAGCCAATGGGCGACCTCGCGGAGCCGGTGGGCGATGACGCCTGTCGTCGACTTCTGAGTGAGACGTCGGGATTGTGAAAGATGTTCCACTAGAAATATTTTTGTTATTGCTTCGACTCATATTTCCCAAAAGTGGATCCCGCTCTAATAGTTTCCGAATAAATTAAATACATGCATTAAGATACGAAGGCTTCTTATTCCATAATAACGAAAGCACTTTTTCATTCTTTCATATACTATGGGATTTCGCTTGGAAAAGAAGATGTTCCATACGAACGGATTCGGGTCCATAACCATGGGTTCCAATGCACGAGATGAGTCGGTGCGGGCCTGCAATGAGGCGGCCAGGGTGGCCGCGTCGGTCCTCGCATCGAGGATGCACCCCAGCCTCGAGCCTTGTCTCTCGCTCTCGCTCTCTTCACTTGCGGTGCACTTGCAATGCTTTTTTGATGTAGGTGAGGGAGGGAAGAAATGCGGGAGTCAGCAACTCTGCTGTGTTGGAGATGAACACCTACAGCCCCAGTTGCATGCTCCAACCAAACGGTGCAACTGTGTTCACTTTCAGTGAACAGTGGCAGAAGGTGGCCACTTGCTGCACACCTACTGCCTTCCAAACAGCCCCTATGTGCAAAGCATTAATGATAAAGGGAACCTAAGCAACCCTATGGTATTATTTCGTAGATTTTGATTTAGGTTTCGATTCTCTTCGTAGAACATAAGGACACAATTAAATAGTAGGTTCTCCATTGCATTAGATAAAAGAACACAGACGACTGCAAGGCTTTAAATAATAGTTTCAGTGGTTGAACTTCTAGTGTACATGCATAAGGTGAGTGGCTTAATTGGACTCGTGTTTCTGTGAAATCTTGAAAATGACAGCTGAATATATATCTGATTCGCAGGAATTGGACAATTAAGAACAATCTTTAAAAGAACAGCAAGAAATATACAATAAGTCTTCTTCACCAGCAGAACACCAAAAGTAGTCAACAGCAAGAACAACCATTGATATTAAAAAAGGGTTACAAGGACTAAAAAAATAGAAATTAGCACTGAGGTCCCTCATTTGATATTGACTAGTAAACATAAATGCTCCAAAATTGGTAAATTGGTGCCATGTCAGACACACCAGTGACAGTACAAACAACACTAGGGCCCTCCAAACTATGTGCCATGTCTGTGTTGTTGTGTCTATGTTGTGTCATGTTTGAGTCGCTAAAAAAAAGATATCAACAGTATTCCTGCTTTCAAAAATCAAAATAGCAGCTGAAGTGAAAGGGGACTAAAAGATAATTGTATAAAGTCATTGCAAAGCATAAAATACCTATAAAGAAAAATGAAGAATCCAATTAAAAAAGACAACAGATATAACCTACGCACTAAAGAAAGGTATTGAAAACAGGTGTGTGTGTGTGTGTGTGTGTGTGTGTGTGTGTGTGTTATATAAAGGTACCTTGTTTTTCTTCTCCAAGCCACCAATTACTCTGTCAATAGCAGCCTCAAAGTGTTGCATTGTAACTTGTTTGTCCTCATTTCTTGCAGCAATCAGAGCAGCCTCATTGCAAACATTGGCAATGTCAGCTCCAGCAAATCCAGGAGTGAGGGCTGCTAGCCGTTGGGAGAAAAATGACGGCTCATTATCAAGTTTAATTTTGTCAAGATAAATGCGGAATATCTGATCACGCCCTTTTATGTCAGGCTTATCTATTTCGATTTGACGATCAAAACGACCTGGTCTTAACAAAGCCTTATCCAAAATATCAGGCCTATTGGTGCCTGCAAGTACCACCACCCCAGCAGTAGTACCAAATCCATCCATCTCCACAAGCAACTGATTTAGAGTGCTTTCACGTTCATCATTGGAACCTGAGAAGCCTCCACGGCCTCTTGCTCTACCGATCGCATCAATTTCGTCAATAAAAACTATGCTAGGTGCACATTGTCTAGCTTCTTGGAACAGGTTTCTCACCCTAGATGGCCCGACACCAACAAACATTTCAAGAAAATCAGAACCAGATATTGACAAGAAAGGCACACCAGATTCACCTGCAGTAGCTTTTGCAAGAAGTGTTTTCCCTGTGCCAGGAGGACCTACAAGAAGAGCACCTTTAGGAATCTTTGCTCCCAGTTCCTCGTATTTTTTTGGGTTCTTCAGGAAGTGCACAAACTCCATAATTTCTTCTTTAGCTTCATCACAGCCAGCCACATCTTTAAAATATACCTAAACGACATATTTGTACAGCAGCAACATTAAATCCTGATAAATAAATGCGCTTAATGAATGCCCAGAAAAAAACGCCTAACATATATGAAAATTTTAACTAACTAAATATCCCAGCGTGCATAACTAAATTGTACATAAATCTCCTAACTTCAATAAATCAAGCTAGAAACCAAGCTCATAGGATCTCTTTCAGTTGGAAGTTCACAAAAAGCATAAGTTACAAGAGTAACAAACAAAAAGAGAAATAAAGCATGTAAGGAGTAGCAAACCTTATTTTTGGAATTCTTATCCATCTTTGTCACTTGAGCTTTTCCAATGTTAAATATTCCACGGGGTCCTTTACCTGCACCACCACCTACACTTAATCCACCTTGTATTCTTTTCCCAGCGAAGAAGAGCACGGACAGAAGAACAAAAGTTGGGGCCCATCTGACAAACTCTTGGGACCAGATTATCTCAGAGGTATATGTTACAGGGACATAGTCGTGAGGATCCATCCTCAAAGCTTCCTGAGCTTCTTCAAGCTTCTCCTCAAATGATTCTACACTTCCAATATTGAAATAGAACTTATACTGGCTACCAGTGTGTCTAGCAGGGTAACCGATTGTGATTTCATCAATATCATTGCCCTTTGATTGGTTGCCTTTCTTTGGGGAGCTCCTTACATATACTTTAGCAACAGATTTATTGGAGACAACAATGTGATCGACTAAACCAGGTTCCAGGAGCTTAGTCTTAAAATCCTGGAAACTTATCTGTAAAAACAAAACCCATATAATACTGCATCATGTCGGAAAACAAATATTTTCCATATACCAAAAGAAACAGAATACAGCTCAATCACTAAGAGAGAATATTTGAACACGGCATGCATCAGCAAATAGAGGTGCAATTTGTAAGTATATATATATAAAAAGAAGAGTGGTGCTTCCCGCCAAAAAAGGTAAAGACAAATGATGGTATGGATTAAAACACCTGAACATATAGAACTCTCTCCCTCTCTCTCTCTCTCTCTCTCTCTCTCTCTCTCTCTACTTAATTAACTCTCTCCCTCCATGTTTAATTATTCCTCCAATTAATTAATAGTTTGTCCATCAATTTCGTAGATAAATCCTAATTAAATCTTAAATATATTTCATTCTATTGCATATGTTCCTAGCTAAATCTTAAACATATTTATTTTAGGGCTAATTAGAGTTTAGAGTCTTTAGACCCTGGATTTTATACCAGCTTAGAGTTTGAGCACTGACTTGTCCAAGTGGAGAGTTTAGACCGTGAGTTTTTATTATTTGGTCTATTTTTCCCTTTATATCCTTCCTCCCATGCAAACAATGAAACTTTCCTATATAGACTAGGGAGGGTAAGATGGTAAAATGAAATATAAAAAAAATCAGGGTCTAAACTCTCCAATTGGACATGTCAAGGCTTAAACTCTAAGCTGGTATAAAATCCAGGGTCTAAACTCTAATTAGCCCTTTATTTTATTGTATGTGTTCCTTGTACTTATTATCATTTATAGACTTAATTCATTTGTAATATACTTTACTTTGACATTTTGTTTACTGTTATTTGTCGTGCAAAATAAAATATTCGAGGGAGTGTCGAGAGGCACGGGTTGTTTATTTTGACATTTTGTGTGTGTGTCTATATATATATATATATATATATATATATATATGAGGAGGGATCCGCATCCTCTCCTATTATGCATCCCCAAGCAACCCCACGTTTACAATCGTTGGATCTCGTTTAAGTCATCTAATCTTAACCGTCGATTTGAACCATTCAAATCAATGGTTAAGATTAGATAATTAAACAAGATCCAACGGTTGATAACATGGGGATGCAAAAAATTGGGGATGTGGATCCCTCCTATATATATATATATATATATATATATATATATATATATGAGAGAGTGTGTGTGTGTGTTTTTATTTGTGGAAGCATCAAAATGACCAAAACAAATCATTTAATAACTCAATGGAAGATAATAAAGAAAATAAATATTATAAGCTCATCAATGACTTTGAATTACCAAAGTTCTTAGATCATAGTTAGCTTGCCCTCGTACTAACAGAAACTTCCAGGGAAATGCAATTTTAACAATATTAATTAAAAGCAAGAACAGTAATGAACACCTATATACCTATCAAAGATGGTATATAATTGCTATTGGTTTGCTACAAGTTGGTAAATCATGTTCATCAAATTAGAGATTGGATTCAAACTAATTACCTTGAAGGCACAAAAAAATGATTTAGTGTTCCTTACAATATGTATGTTACTAAAAGTGTGTTTAGTATGATATATATATAGATACTTCACCATATGCACCATGAATGAAACAGACATTTGCTTGTTAATTTCAACAAAAATCCCATTTACAAATATTGTTTCTAACAATAGTTTGGTGGTTCTTTCCACGAACATGTCTTGGATAACAGGAATTCAGTAACAATATGAACTAGTACACAAATCAAACTATCATCAACTGTGTAGAGTAACCTGTGTATAAACCCAACCGTCTAGAAACATTGTGAGATTGCAAATTGAGCACATCGTTGAGGTCATTCTAACAGTAATGAACAATGTAAGTGCTGTTAAATCAGCAGAGGAAGAATCAATATCATAAATCCTTTCCTACCAAAATGTCGTTGCCACTGTGCAATTAACTAATCTAGCAAACTTCATGTAGTTCATTTCAGTACAACTTTTGGAGTGAAAGTATAGAAGAAATTCGCTTAATCCCAAGCATCTGGTTTTCTTCTCCTGTAACAGTTTATTCCATATTTCCCTTCAAAAAGTTTTATCTCATTAAAGAACATTGCAATCCCTTACCCTACATGTAACAAGTAATGCAGAATTTGTATCATCTTATCATATAACTAACCCTATTCACATTATATTATAGCAATGTGCATACGGTACATACTCAAAAAACAGAGGGAGAGAAAAACTTTTCAGCAAAGAGAGATTCTTGTGAGAATAGAGGATTTTATGATACAATAGAGGTTGTTCACTTCTAGGCATACAGGAAAAAAATGAAGCAATAACTATTCAGGTCTACTCAGGTAACAAAAATCATCATACTACTTGGGATCATATTTGCCAGACTAGATCTACTAACAATTACACTGCATCCATGTCAGTTGAATCAAGTTGGTGAGTAGGTAGGACTATATGATTCTAACTAATAATATTCACTTATCAGATAATAACTGACTTCACTTACGTAAACCATGAACTAATTACATTTATTGCAAAGCTAATTTGCAACTAAACCCTGAACTTTTCCCGATTTGCAAGTTGCTACCCTAAACTATTTTAATTAGCAAATTACCATAAACTATTATCATAGTAACTAAATACTATTATAAGTGGTAACTATATTCCCTGAACTTTCCAGGTTTGCAACTTGATAGTTGATACCCCTGCCCCGTTAACAATGATAGTTTTTCTATTCTTAATGATACCTGCCTTACCGGTGTAGGGTAGCAAGTTGCAAACTGAAGATAGTTCACAGCATTTACTTGCTAATATTAATAGTTCAATCTAGAAACTTGCTAATTAAAATAATTTGGATAGCAACTTACAAATCCGGAAAAGACCAGGGTATTTAATTGCAAATTAGCCTTATTACAACTAATTAAAGCATCAAATGTAACCAAGTTAAACATATTAGAGTTATGTTAACTAAAGGTTCGATTGATACAAGAAAATTTATCTTTCTATTATATTTAATTAGCAGAAACATATCTAATTATGGTTGAGGATGATTATACTTAATAATACACCAAGTTCTAAAGCCAATTTAACTTCTAATAGATTTAGGGAAGCGGGTCTTAGCAATTGATAGATTTAGGATGATTATATTTAATTTAGGAAGTAGAGGACGCGATTCAGAGAGCAAACAATTAGATATCACTGTTCATAAACTTTTAGTTTATGTAATGAGACGGTAAACTACTTACTGACTGATGTATCTTCTCTTTACCTTTTTCAGTTGGCATGCACTGCCACATATTGTCACATTTCACGTCATTTGATTTTGAAATCTATGCGCACAGAGCTCAAATTTTCTAAGACTACATAGATACAGCCTAATTCTAGCTGATAACTGGTTTTGTCCAATGGTCACCTGACACATTGAAATGTGTATTGTGTACAAGAAGGGGTACCAAAATAAAAATAATTTTGAATTGTGCATGGACAGAATCAAAGCTCACATGACAAAGATTTCACAATTGAGGTGGCAACACATTTTACTTGAAACAATGTACAAAAATAAGATGATGGACAAAAAAATAAGTAGTATGAAAACCTTATTAAATAAATGGACAAAGTATTAAATAATAAAAGCTAATCCTAAATTTGCCCTCAAATTCCTAATGAATATACTTATGCAAAATACTCTTCCATTTTATTTCTCTTTTGGAATTGGAAGACTGAAACTCTCCATACATGTTCCCTTATATACCTGCCTGGATTACCATTCCTGACATGTAGCCATTCCCCCCAACACCCACATACATGGATCCACTTGTCAGCGAACGGGTGTTGACATGGGTATCTAAAATAAAGTACAGGTGCATCGTGATGATGGTACTCTTTGCTGGTAATAGTTGTCTTTACTATTATAACTTTCCAAAAAAAGGTCATGAGAAGTAAGGAATCACACTGTTTTTTTTTTTTCTTTTTTTGGGGGGGTTGGGGGGGGGGGGGGGGGGGGGGTGGAAAGAAAAAAGATGTCTTAGGCAAACTACATCCAAATTTTCTAAAAATTTAAAGGCTTTTTTTCACTTAAATACCCTCAATTGTGGAGATTTTCACTTTGCTACCATACATTTGTTTCTGTTCACATTGATACCTTAAACCTTTTTTTTTACTACTTAAATACCGTGAACACCATGAAATTATCAAGAAAAAAAAGAAGGTAACATGACATTTATACTTTTGTCAGTTACGTGGTGGAGGTTGGGGACCTGGTAAACGTTGCAGAGAGGGCTAGTTAGCGGCAGGGTCATCATAGAGAGAGAAGAAGATGGCTGTAGTGGGTTAGGATTTAGGACTATGTTGTTAGTATCTTACGACATCTGATAGGTGTCTTACAATATGATAAGATATACTACCATTTCGTTACGTATCAGTTGATTTGACACACCGATACGATACATATAAGCTAACAGGTAGTATTGACTTTTTTACTTGAGTTATGTAATGTATACTTAAAATTTTGGTTCCTGGAACTAGATAGAATTGTAAAGATGAAAGAAATAAAAAAAACTAAGAGATACCTATATTGAATCATGTTCTTATATGGATTTATAAGTAGAAAACTGAACTCCTAGGGTTATCCATCACATGATATGCGATACATGATACACAACAAATCGATACATATACACATCGTGAGTTGACAACCTAGATTTAGGAATGATAAAGAATATGAAGGTGGTCGGTTAGGGACGAGGAATCAAGAAAATGGTAATGATGCGTTAGGGTTTAAGGAGGAGGAAGATGATGGTAGTGCTATGATAAGATTCAAGGATAAAGGAGGAGGAAGATAGAGGTGGCGGGTTAAGATTTAGAGATGGGATGAGGAAGAAGGAGGTGGTAGATTAGGGTTAGGGTTTAGGGATATAATTATTCTTTTCTAAATTTAGGGCTACGTATTGTCCTGAGTTTGTCGGTTCTGAAAGTGGGTTGCAAGGTGATAATGACTAAAATGTTCATGATAGTCATGTGAACAAAAAGGTCATGGTAGCAAAGTGAACATAGGCCAAAGTTGAGGGTATTTAAGTGCAAAAGACCCAAATTAAAAGAATGTAGCCAGTTACAAAGTTGTTCCTCAAGTAACCTTGAATCCATCCAATAGTCCAAATAAATGTCATACATCAATTACTATTCTGCTTTGTGCAGTGTTGTACAGTGAGCGCACTGAGCAAAACATATAATTTACATCAGGCAACCAACAACATTTAAATTCTCTCACTTGGAACAATAGGGAAGTCGGGGCAACTTGACATGACACTTTGAGTTTATGCAACCAGGAAGATGACATCCAAAGCAAGGTTTAAAAACTTGGTTTCAGTGTCAAAATTGGTCCCTTTGGAATTATCATATTGGCAGTTTCAATAGTTTAGGCGGTTACCGATCAGAGTTCAGATTCTGGGTTTTGGCACTATAAAACAATTTTTAAATATTTCTATAGCTAAAGAAAATAAAATGTTAAATGCTAGGCTTGATTTCATACATAGCTTCTGTATAGTGAATAATAAATCTAATTCATTTATCTAAGTAAACCCAAGCCAAATCCATTTCAAATTAAATTGAGGTCCTTAATTTTTTTTCAATTGCAAATCAATTTGTGTTGCTAGGTGTCGTCTTGTATACGCTGAAACAGATCCGACTCAAACTGATACTATAAATTTATGGCTGGAAACAAGATAAATCGGCCAATACCAATTTATTTTGCAAGTTTCCAATTGGGTATGTTCAAACTCCATCCACAAATGGTCAAAATGTATCATTTTCGCGGAATTTATAAATTTTGAACCAAAGTCCCTTAAAAAAAAACTAAATTTGGCTGATTTTTTAAAACATGGACCAAAGTTCCTCTTAAAAAAAATCCATAAAAGAGACTACAAAGTTCACAACAGGTAAACTCAAATCCATAACTAATCTCTCACCAATGACCTCATTATGATTGTGGTACTGACTTGTGGCAAAATGGTATCCTTGTAAACGGTTAGTCAAGAGCATTCTTACCCATTCTTGAGGAGAAATTGCTTAGGTGGAAGGAGCTTCACATAAGGAACTATTTACGAACAGTTTCCAATAGTATTTCCGCCCAGGAAGTCGAGGGATGCCTTCAATAAACGGCCCTGTAAGTATACCAGTATTGTTTACCTTAATTACCGGACAAAGTGAACTATTATAAACTATTAACACTGGATAGGGTCCTCAGGTATTTAGAAACATAAATTGATTAGAAATTTATTTCCAGCTAGAATTTGCAAATAAGATTTTTGACATTCCCATCCATAGAATGAGATCATAAAGTTGGACACCCTAATCCGACACCCAAGATATATGATATATACAAATAACGGATCCTTTCAATCAAATCAGGATATGAGTTCATGCAAAGCACGAATTACTAAACATCAGCCGTATCATCATTAAGGCCATATTTCCAGTGAACTGAATATGGAATTTAAGCATTCTCGCATATACTTCCCCTAGGAGACTACTATGGTTCTGTCCTAACAAAGCACAGGAGAACCAGGATCAGTGAAAGCAAGGGCTCATCTTTCCTAATCTGCCAGAAAGCACCTGAAATCACAACCCACCAATTCCTTTATTGCTCATTATCAGAAGTTGTGCAGTTCAGGCTCCAGATAGATCTCAATAATCTGATCGATCTCAACAACATGAAGGTAACTACTGAGACCTGCTTTCTGTCGATAAAAGGCAATCATAGAAGACAAGTTAAACTGTGCTTACACATCCTATGGTTGTTAGTGGAGGACAGGTGCATGGCTACTTTCCAGTACACTTGTCGGCAGTCATTTGTCGATCAGTGTACAAGCCCCAAGCATTCCGTCCCTTATTCACCATCCTCTCTTCACAGCAATCAATCAGCCTACCCGATTATGTGATGAAGTAAAATAACTATATCAAAATTCTAGCAGATAGAGATTATGGCCATAAAAGATGATTCAGATGGAGCAGCTGCTATAGTAAAAAGTGGCAGAGCCATGTCATCTTCTGCCTACCTGGAGGTAGAATATGGCCTTCAAAAGCAGTCTACAACTAGGTTCCAATATTAGTTCCTGCGGGGTTACCGTTGATGGGGAATTTTCAAATATAGTAAAATGGATTAAGACCTTGGAAACTATAATCTTCCGGGGCGAATCAACAGTCATCTAATCTATATGGTAATTGCCTAATTGGTAAGACTTACATCAACGTCAACTTTGTGTAAATAACGGCCAATTGAACCCACGCACACTCGAATAACAGGGTGATGATGGATTGGAGATACACATCATATCTCCTTGGTATAGATTTCCAACAAAATGGGAGGGCATCACAATTCCACAAGGGTCAAATTTATATATAATCAACATTTGAAATATATGGAAGTGGCTCTACAATCAAAATGGCTATCAAGGGTCAAATTTAGGTTTCAGCATATTAGATTAGGCATTAAATGTCAAAATTTCAACTTTAAATATTTCACGAACATCATGTCTTGCAAATTATGCTCCCTGCACGAGGAACAATAAACGGGAGGGCATCACAATTCCACAAGGCTCCCATTAATACACGGTTTTGGAGAGTCAAGATTTATGCAGCC